>CM064546.1:48204681-48499681 GCA_032716605.1 Paralithodes platypus | reverse complement strand
TTGAGATATTTCAAAGCCTTCTAATGGCTAGAGATCCTTCCTAAGCTGTATATAATCGTCTAAATATGGCTAGAATAGAATACAAAATAAGTCACCGGTACAGAAGGGGTTAATAGATAGATACTCTCAAATAGATTGATAAATGGAAGCAGTGTGTTCGCGCGCATGTGTGTACTGATGGTGATAGGTAGATAAACACATAACTATGCCAAGAGACAGACAGTTTCAACAGACACATATAGCCTAGTGATATAACATACAATCCTATAGTCTGTTTCTTTTCAAAGGACGGTAAATTGAAAAGTTTCCATCAAAGTTTCTATTTTTTTTTTTTTTTGAAGATTTTGTAGTGAAATATGGTGCCAAATATAACAAAAAATTGGTCTTCATATGATGCAGAGACATAGTAGTAGCATATATTTCCATTAAGTATGGAGAAAGTAGCTGCTAAGGGATTCAATTTATCGTCAGCTGAAAATAAACAGAGTGTAGACAGTGATCTGGAGGTCCAACCCCATCCCACTAACTGTAGATACTCCAACATACAGGTGGACAGATAATGGCTCACAGACATATTGGGGGGGGGGGGGCCATAAAGATAAACAAAGAGGCAGAAACAGTGCACAAGATAAACAATGACATCCGAACAACTTACAACATTGGAGAAAAGACAGACAGTCAGACACAGACAAACGAAGAATAACAAGCAATATAAACATACAGAGAAAGAAACAAACCAAGAAAGTAACCTACTTAACAAATCTTATTCCAGCAACTGCAGACAATAATACAGACAGACAGGGCTAATAACAACACACCGCTGATAACAATAAGACGAACGATAGTAGAGGCCGCGCAGGCAAACTTTCTATTCATAATTGGGTTTTCTTGAACAGTTAATCGATTTTCATATTGCTTCTTGTGATATGTGAGGGGGGGGGGGGGAGAGTGTGGTGAAAAGTGGTGCCTGGAAGCAGATATATGAATGAGAACGGTATGCAGTGGGTGCTAACTGTGGTCTGATATGAGAGAGAGAGAGTGAGAGTGAGAGTGAGTGAGTGGTGAAAAGTGGTGCCTGGAAGCAGATATATGAATGAGAACGGTATGCAGTGGGTGCTAACTGTGGTCTGATATGAGAGAGAGAGAGAGAGAGTGAGAGTGAGTGAGTGAGTGAGTGAGTGAGTGAGTGAGTGAGAAAGAGAGTGAGAGTGAGAGTGAGTGGTGAAAAGTGGTGCCTGGAAGCAGATATATGAATGAGAACGGTATGCAGTGAGTGTTAACTGTGGTCTGATATGAGAGAGAGAGTACAAAGGAGTACAAAGGAAATCGAGCAACAACAGGTCTAGTGACCCTTCTAGGCTGCTTGTCCTCCAAAACACTGAGGATCAAGTGTCCAAACAGTGGTTTAGAGTGGGTAAGGGAACATTGGAAAGGGAACTACTGCCCTGGAACTAATGTCCGTGGCAGGATTAGGAAGTTAGTAGGTGACAGATGGGTTAGTAACTGAGGGGGGGATAAAATAAAGTTATTCATTTACAAACGCAGTCAGTCCCGGGTTTGATGCGAGATATTTGTCTAAGCGGAGTTTAAATGAATCAACGGTGCTGCAGTCTATAACGTCTCGGGGAAGCCCATTCCACAAGTTGACAACTCGATTGAAGAAGAAATTCTTAGATTCGTGTGAGTTAAAAGATTGACCAATAATTTTACAACCGTTTCCCCGTGTGTAATTAGATTGGTCGATAGTGAAGTACTTACTACAGTTCATATTGTCGATGCCTTTGATGATTTTGAACACTTGAATTAAGTCACCTCTTAATCTGCGCTGGGTTAAAGGAAATAGATTTAATTCTCTAAGACGCTCTTCGTATGGTTTGTTCTTTAGGCTAGGTATCATTTTGGTAACTCTACGTTGAACTCGTTCTAGCTTGTTTATATCTTTTTGGTAATAAGGGCACCAGGATTGAACGCAGTATTCCAGAAGAGGGCGGACTAAGGAATTGTAAAGGGTTAGGATAACTTCTTTGGATTTATGCTCAAATGACCTGCCTATAAAGCCAATTATTTTGTTTGCCTTCTTAACAACTTCTGAACATTGTTGACTCGGTTTTAGGTTACTCGATATTGTTACTCCCAGATCGGTTTCTCTGTTTACATTCTTAAGCTGAGTGCCATTCATCGAATAGTTTGCTTTCTCATTTAGGTATCCGATATGTGAGAGAGAGAGAGAGAGAGTGAGAGTGAGTGAGTGAGTGAGTGAGTGAGTGAGTGAGTGAGTGAGTGAGAAAGAGAGAGAGTGAGAGTGAGTGGTGAAAAGTGGTGCCTGAAAGCAGATATATGAATGAGAACGGTATGCAGTGGGTGTTAACTGTGGTCTGATATGAGAGTGAGAGAGTGAGTGAGTGAGAGAGAGAGAGAGTAAGAGTGAGTGGTGAAAAGTGGTGCCTGGTAGCAGTTATATGAATGAGAATGGTATACAGTGGGTGGAAACTGTATTATGATCACAATCAGAGGTTAAAAATTTCCTTTTTTCGTATGCTGCTGACACATTTTTATTTAAAGACAAACGAAACTGCTACTAATATTCTTTATTTAAACGTCGTTTGTGTATTAACATTGTATTAAGTTATACCATAGTCAACATTTAAGTTGAAAAAACAAAATCTTCGCCATCAAGTTGGAAATATAAAATAGATGTGTGATAATCGATTATAGGAGAATAACGACACCAACATTCTTGACCCTAAATATAGCCCAACCTAACCTAATCTAACCTATGATAACACACACTGTGATTCTTATGAATAATTAACCAACAGACGAGGAGACAGACGTAAAGATATATGTACATAAAGATATATATACACCATAGACAGAGCATACAAATAAGAAACAGTGAGAGACAACTACATACAAAAAGAGGTGTGCAGATGATATAAATATTGCAGATGATATGAAATTGCCTCTAAAAAATAGCTGGTGGTAACTAATTGTCACATGCACCCAAATCCCACATGTGGTCAGATATAGATAGATAGATAGATAGATAGATAGATAGATAGATAGATAGATAGATAGATTGATAAATATATGGACAGACAGATGTGGAATGGATTATTTAGTATATACAAATAGATAAACAGATAGAAAAGGAGACAGACAGTTAGAGAAAACAAATCAAACGTGAAAAGTGTCTGGATAAACAGATAGAAAAGGAGACAGATATTGTAGTTAGAGAAAACAAATCAAACGTGGAAAGTGTCTGGATAAACAGATAGAAAAGGAGACAGATAGTTAGAGAAAACAAATCAAACGTGGAAAGTGTCTGGATAAACAGATAGAAAAGGAGACAGATAGTTAGAGAAAACAAATCAAACGTGGAAAGTGTCTGGATAAACAGATAGAAAAGGAGACAGATAGTTAGAGAAAACAAATCAAACGTGGAAAGTGTCTGGATAAACAGATAGAAAAGGAGACAGATAGTTAGAGAAAACAAATCAAACGTGGAAAGTGTCTGGATAAAAACCTATTGCAGTAACCAGCTGTCACCTGCACCCAACTCCCACAAGCTGCTAAAAAACGTAATAATGGGGGAGGGTAATAACTGATAACAAGTGGATAGGCAAAAATGGAGAGAAAGCTAAAATTAGAGGCTGAAGGGGAATGAGAACGTGGAGATAAAAGTGTTACACAGATACTCAGACCACACAGACCTTGCGGTCCCTACTAGGTGGTCCGGCCTTAATACTACTAGATAGGAACAGTGTATGGTAGAAGAATAGGGCAGCAAAGTAGAAAGCTCTCTCCCTACCATCCAGCTAAAAAGACGTACCGGAATATAGGATAAATTGTAACATTATGGGTCAGGAAATACACTTACATACATACTGATTTATTCATATTAATCCAATATCGTGTGTGTGTGTGTGTGTGTGTATGTGAGAGAGAGAGAGAGAGAGAGAGAGAGAGAGAGATGGGGGAGGGGGTAATGCATGCTTATGCTGTGTACGGTCGCGTAAAATAAGTTATGTCCCAGCTGTCATTACGTTTGGCTTGCTCTGTGCTGTATTAATGTCAGTAAGATTTTGAATAGGGTGGGTAAGTGTTGGAACAGGTTTGTATATTTCACTCGATATGAAGAAATGAAGCTTAGATATTGCTGATACAAATTATTAATCAAAACATACTTGGTGCCTAGACATCACTTATTAGCACGACTGTACTTATTGTTTACATTTTTCTCAGTGTTTATGCATGTTTATGTTTGCTTCGCCCCCAGTGTGACGTGGTTCAAATTATACTGAAACACTTTGACACATTGATGAAGTCATTTGAAACATTACCATTAACCCACTGGACCCAGGTGATGCACGTGATGCGTCCACAATATATGTAACGCTAAACACCAGCGCCGCATATTGTGCGTTTCGGTTAATTACTCCGGTTCTATGGCACCTAGAGGGCTTAGATTTGTATGGAAACTGTGTAAGTATCCCACGCAACAATGCCGATGGTTGAAAACACTCAAAGTCCAGTCGCGTGCGCGTGAGCACGCAAAAACGTGTTTTCGCATATTTTTGCCTACCCATTTCCCCATGTTAATTCCGACTTTCGGGCGCCCCGTAGGACCCCTTAATGACCTAGGGGATCGTTTTTTTTTTTTTTTTTTCCTTCATTTATAACCTATTCCAGGTGTTTTCTGGAAAACACAATTTTTGACAACCTGCTGGTCCTGGGGTGTACGTTTATATTATATTGCCTGGGGCTCAGTGTGTGGGGGGGAGGGGGGGGATAGTGCTTGGTTTTTGGACTATACATTTATTTATTTATATATTTTTAATTTCCTCGCAAGAGCTCCATCAAGCTTAGAAAAACATCCCTTAGACCCCCTTCCAATATAAATTTGTACAATTTTCTACCGAAAAAAGTCCCGGCCGAAGGCCAGTTCCTTCTAAAATTAGAGGTTCGCTATTGCTCGCCAGGATAAAATCGACACCTAAAGGGCACGAAAGGTTTTAATATTAATAAAAAAAATTAGGCGAAAGGTCTCAAAATCGCCATACTAGCGAAACGAACGTCTTAAAACCTCAAAACTAATATGTTAAAATGGGGGAGAAGGGGGTCAGGTCCATAAAAAGCGAATTACAATCGATATACCCCACTACCCATTACAACCGATATACCCCTCTACCAATTCCGACCGATATACCCCCCTACCCATTCCTACCGATAAACCCTACTTCCCATTACGACCGATATACCCCACTACCATTCCTACCGATATACCCTACTACCCATTCCGAACAATATACCCCACTACCCATTACAACCGATATACCCAACTACCCATTCCGACCGATATACCCCACTACCCATTCCTACCGATACCTTATTACCCATTACAACCGATATACCCTACTACCCATTCCGAACGATATACCCCACTACCCATTACAACCGATATACCCCACTACCCATTCCAACCGATATACCCCACTATCCATTCCTACCGATAAACCCTACTTCCCATTACGACCGATATACCCCACTACCATTCCTACCGATATACCCTACTACTCATTCCGAACGATATACTGTACCCCACAACCCATTCCGACCGATATACCCTATTACCCATTCTGACCGATATACCCTATTACCCATTACAACCGATATACCCTACTACCCATTCCTACTGATATACCCCACTACCCATTCCTACCGATATACCCCACTACCCATTCCTACCGATATACCCCACTACCCATTCCTACCGATATACCCCACTACCCATTCCGACCGATATACCCCACTACCCCAAGGGGTAAGGGGGCCTTCATCTAATGGTGGAGGAAAAAACAGAATATGCCTCACGCATCCTACTGCGTGTGTCGTACAAGGCGACTAATAGGGGGAATGGCGATAGACTTGTGGACCAACAGCCATTACTATGCAATGAAGTCTTTATCTTAGCACTGTCTTGGTATGGCACTGCCGAGGCTGGTAGGGTGCGGATAGGTGCCACAGGGGACTGAGTCTTACCTGGGCGCTGTTTTGCACCACACCTGTGTCGGCAACAGTGTTTGCATGTTGGAGCAGGACTTTATTGTTCTATAGTCCAAATTGCCTAATATACAGTAGAGTCTTGTTATGGTGCTGTCTTTTTGTAACACTGTTAAGGCTGGTGTGGTTGCAGATACTGCAGGTGCAAGTGCTGCAGGGGGACTGTTGAGTCTTGCTAAGGCACGGTTAGCACTATACCAACATCAGCCACAGTGATGACTTGGTGGGCCAGTGCTGTGGCGGGACTTTATTGTACTACAGTACACTCCAACTACTGAAAGGCAACCCCGAGCCGTTACAATGCAAGTAATGGAAAAATGACGCTAAACCATTGTATGTATGTACTACCCATTCCTACCCATATACCCCACAACCGATATACCTCACTACCCATTCCTACCGATATACCCCACAACCGATATACCCCACTACCCATTCCTACCGATATACCCCACAACCGATATACCCCCACTACCCATATACCCCACAACCGATATACCCCACTACCCATTCCTACCGATATACCCCACAACCGATATACCCCACTACCCATTCCTACCGATATACCCCACTACCCATTCCTACTGATATACCCCACTACCCATTCCTACCGATAAACCCCACTACCCATTCCTACCGATAAACACCACAACTGATATACCCCACTACCTATTCCTACCGATATACCCCACTACCCATTCCTACCGATAAACCCCACAACCGATATACCCCACTACCTATTCCTACCGATATACCCCACTACCTATTCCTACCGATAAACCCCACAACCGATATACCCCACTACCCATTCCTAACCATTCATCCCATTTGTCTGCCCACACCCATTCCTCCACCAACACTTACCTACCATCCCACATAGTAAATAGCGGTACCACTTTTTACAACCCCTTGGCCTCACCCCATTAACCCTTTACCACTACCTAGACCACTACTACACACCTGTATCTCTCTCTCTCTCTCTCTCATTATCTATCTTTCTCTCTCTCTCTCTCTCTCTCTCTCTCTCTCCTTTTTGTTTCTCCATGCTAGTCTACACATTTTCCATACCCATTCAATCACTATCTGACTATCTCAGCATCTCCCCACATAAAACTCCCCATTCTGCTAGCTATAAATTTTCTACACATTCCATTCTTATCATTATCATGCTAATCTTTAATGTGCATCCGTATTATCTCCAAATATAGTCACTTTCAATTTAGTTTTCGTTGGCTTAATTGTGAGTTTTGATCCCCCCCCTCCCTCTCTCTCTCGCTCTCGCTCTCTCTCTCTCTCTCTCTCTCTCTCTTTCTCTCTCTCTCTGACGACGACGATTCCCACACAATACCTCTGAAAGCCTATACATATTCAACGTATTTTTTTGCCTTTTCAATCTCTCCCGCCCACTTTTCTACTCACTTTTATAAAATGGATGATCCTGATGAGTCATTCTGGCTCTAATTAACTCCCACTACCGTCAGGACCAGCACTAATTACCTAGAAAAAATAGATTCAATTATTAGAGGATTAGGGGTATTCTCTTTCCTCCCTGTTTCGATAATGTTATATGGTATAGAGAATAACGAGGATGGTGGTAGTGGCGGTGATGGTGATGATAGTGACGGTGCTGGGGATGGTGATTGTGATAGTGATGATGATAGTGACGGTGCTGGAGATGGTGATGATAGTGATAGTAACGGTGCTGGGGATGGTAATGATAGTGATAATGACGGAGCTGGAAACTGTGATGGTGATAGTGGTGGTGGTGATGCCCAAGGTTAAGAGATACAACTCTCTTAACCTTGGTGATGCCATCACCACCACCTAAACAGTCGCCGAGTCGGCAACACTGATCAGTGTGATCATGTGAATACGCGGCATTCGACTCATCGTGTATCACAAAATTTAAGTAACAAATTGTGTGAGATTTAATTTATAATTGCATATACCTGTAGCTGATGTTTTGCTTATTATCAGCGTTATATAATAAAACACAGATCATTGCTGGATATGTTTCTTTAGTCGTAGGCTATGTTTTTTTTGTCATGATACATCTATTATTTATAATTCTAAACTTAAGTGTGGGGGCTACAGCCCCAGTAGCCCCTCCTTTAATCCGGCCCTGCGTGATGGTGATAGTGTTAGTGATAGTGATGATGCTGGTGGGAATCTAAAGATGGGAATGATGGTGTAGGGTTGGTAGGAGGTGTTGTTGTTGTTGTTGTTGTTGGTGGTGGTGGTGATAATGTTGTTAATAGAGATGAAGTATGTGGATGATTGGCGATGATTAAGCTACAATTATTCCGATAGTAGTGGGTGGTGATAATTATTATAATTTTGATAATGTGGGGTGATGATTAAAATAATTATGCTATAATAAGATCATAAGAACAATTTAAATCTGCAGAAGTCCTATTGGCCCATACGAGGCAGACCCCTTCTTCCCTACATCCCTATTTGTTCTTTTACACCTTTATGCCCTACCCTACATCTATCACTATAACCCAATAATAATAATAATAATTCTTGTAGTGATCCTGCTGCTGATGATGCTTTTTGATGGTAATGAAAATGAATAGATGATCTCTAAAAGAAATAGTCAAGTGCTAGTTTGAATGAAATAAAAGATGGCGTCATATGGTTGAATGGGTTTGGCATATATGGTGACCTTTCTTTATTACACAACAATCTGGTCATGGCTATCGTTACCTGTTAATATTTATAATTAACATATACATCTCGTCATATCTATCGTTACCTGTAAATGTTTATAATTAACATATCTATCTCGTCATGTCTATAATTACCTGTTAATATATATAATTAACATATTCATCTCGTCATATTTATCGTTACCTGTAAATACTTATAATTAACATATTCATCTCGGCATATCTATCGTTACCTGTTAATATTTATAATTGACATATTCATCTCGGCATATATATCGTTACCTGTTAATATTTATAATTAACATTCATCTAGGCATATCTATCGTTACCTGTTAATATTTATAATTAACATATCCATCTCGTCGTATTTATCGTTACCAGTAAATATTTATATTTAACATATTCATCTTGGCATATCTATCGTTACCTGTTAATATTTATAATTAACATAACCATCTCGTGTTTATCGTTACCTGTTAACATTTATAATTAACATATCTATCTCGTCGTGTTTATCGTTACCTGTTAACATTTATAATTAACATGTCTATCTCGTCGTGTTTATCGTTACCTGTTAACATTTATAATTAACATGTCTATCTCGTCGTGTTTATCGTTACCTGTTAACATTTATAATTAACATGTCTATCTCGTCGTGTTTATCGTTACCTGTTAACATTTATAATTAACATATCTATCTCGTCGTGTTTATCGTTACCTGTTAACATTTATAATTAACATGTCTATCTCGTCGTGTGTATCGTTACCTATTAACATTTATAATTAACATATTCATCTCGGCGTATCTATCGTTACATCTCGGCATATTTATCGTTACCTGTTAATATTTATAATTAACATATACATCTCGGCATATCTATCGTTACCTGTTAATATTTATAATTAACATATACATCTCGGCATATCTATCGTTACCTGTTAATATTTATAATTAACATATACACTCGGCATATTTATCGTTACCTGTTAATATTTATAATTAACATATACATCTCGGCATATACAGTATATCGTTACCTATTAATTATAATAACTAATATGTGGTTCTGTACAATTTTCTAAAAGCTGCACAAAAAGATACTACAGGCTAGAAGAGAAGATCATGACGACGAAGATATAGAAAGAGGAGCCAATCTACAAAGGTAGGGAGATGGAGAAAGATATCAGAAAGTTATCAGTGTATAGTGCCACCATTGTATACAGGCTGACGAGAGAGATATTTACATATATTTATATATATATACACTGACCACACAGACCTTACGATCTCAGTGGGGTGGTCAGTAAATTAATTCTAGTAGAGGACGGACTAGGGAATTGTAAAGTGTGAGAATTACATATTTGGATTTATGCTCGAATGACCTGCCTACAAAGACAATGAGAGAGAGAGAGAGAGAGAGAGAGAGAGAGAGAGAGAGAGAGAGAGAGAGAGAGGACGGAATATATTACTCGGTACCGGTGCACTCAAATTAGGCAAACTTCAAAAGCTGTGCAGGGAGAGATAGCCATGCATAGGTATAATGGTACGAAATAATCTCTCTCTCTCTCTCTCCATTTATCAGCTTAACCCCTTCAACACGATGACCATTTTTGTGACGTATTCTGGCTGACAATAGATGGTTTTAAGCAATTTAAGATGGTCCTGTAATACTCCAATGATTTATTAAGATAATACGTACCCCTTTGTGTCCTAGAGATTTATTGCAAGGTAATGAAAATCGTCTAATGGTAACCAGAATAAGATGAAAATTACGTGATCGTGCTGTCCCCTTGGATAGCCTGATGTACAGTCGGCCTAATAAGTGATGTCTCGGCACCAAGTAAATGTTGTTCTATAATTGGTATCAGCAATATATAAACAGGATTTCTTCATTTCGAGTTAGATAAATAAACCTGTTCCTACACTTACCCACCCTATTCAACATCTGACAGACATTAATACAGTACAGAGCGAGCCATACGTAACGACAGCTGAGACATGATAACACACAATACACACTTAACCCTTTCTGCACCGGAACATCCTTTGCATTAATTCTGGCAAATATTAGACGATTATATTCAGCTTAGGAAGGACATCTACTCATTAATTCAAAAGGCTACAGACTATCTCATTTAATACTTTTAGCTACCACAGTTCCTTCGTAAGCTGTATAAAATCTTCTAAATATAGCTACAATAAAATAGAGAATATGTCGCCGGTAAAGAAGGGGTTAATAATAAGACATCGTTTTTGTTTTTTTGTTTTTTTATGTGAATGAGGGAGACAAAAGGAATAACTGCCTGCAGCGAGTGCCTCCCCCAGAGTTCAAAGAGTGACAGAGCCGAAATCAAGGGACGTTTGAGCTCAAATGCCTGGACACACGAAGTTTGAAGCAATTCAAGTCATAGGAAGAGGGAAAAACTGATTTTGAGAGAGAGTTCCAGAGCTCAGCAGTTGAATAGAAGAAAGTCTGAGAATAGTGTTTCACTCTTGGGTTGGAGAGTTGCACAGAGTAGGGGTGGGATTGTGTTGCAAGGCGGGTACTACGTACCCTACGTATAGGAGGTGGTATACACTGGGAAAGCTCCGAGGAACACTGATTATTGTAATAGCGATAGAATAGCAAGAGAGATGCAACATTGCGGCGAAGAGAGAGATTGCAGAGAGTTGGTGAGTGGACGGGAGTTAATTATACAAAAAGTTTTCCTTTCTACTTTGTCTAGGAGTGCGGTGTGAGATGATCCTCCCCACGCATGTGAACAATACTCAATACAATGATGCACTGTGCCCCTGTACAGAGCAATAAGCTGCGCAGGGGTAAAGAACCCCTTGAGGCGGTTGAGCACACCCAGCTTCTGGGAGGCTGCCTTAGGGAGACTGGTAATATGGTTCTCCCGAGTGAGAGCAGAAGAAAAAGAGACACCGAGAACATTGAGAGAAGATGAAGGGTTGATTTTTGTATTGTTGAAGAATAAGGGATAGTCCTCTGGAGGTTCCTGACGGGTAGTAAGATGGATAAATTGAGTCTTGGAAGCATTGAATGCAACAAGGTTTTCTCTACCCCAATTGGAAATAGTAGCTAGGATCAGAAGATAAGTGTTTTATGGCTTCATTACGTTTGCTTTCAAGGGACTGCTGGCTGGGGCGTTCTGGAAAACTAATTGAGTGGTGTAAGTGAGTGACTTAAGAGGGTTGTGCTTGGTTTTTGGACTATATTTGTATTTTTTTATTTATTTTTGAGTTTCCTCGCTACACCTCCATCAAGCTTAGCAAAACATCCCCTAGACCCCCTTTCAAGACAAATGTGTACAATTTTCGGTAGAAAAAAATTCCGGCCGAAGGCCGGTTCCTTCTAAAATTAGAGGCTCGCTATCGCTGGCCAGGAAAATATTGACACCTAAAGGGCACGAAAGGTCTTATTATTGACAAACAAATGAGGCGAAAGGTCTCAAATTCGCCAAACTAATGAAACGAACGTCTTAAAACCTCAAAACTAATATGCTAAACATGAGGGGGAAGGGGCTCCATAAAAAGCGAGTACTACCCCTTAATCTAAATAAAAAATAATCAACCCAAATGTCCCTCATCCCCCCAGTTACGAAGTTTTAATCAGAAATGTTACAATAATATTAAGGGGGGAGGTACTCGCTTTGTCTAGACTTCCTTCTCCCTCATGTTTAACATATTAGTTTTGATATTTTAAGACGTTCGTTCCGCTAGTTTGACGATTGAGAGACCTTTCGCCCCATTTCTTTGTCAATCTTAAGACCTTTCGTGCCCTTTAGGTGTCGATTTGTTCTACCAAAAAAATTAAAAATTTATCTTGAAAGGGGGTCTAGGTTTTTTTGTTAAGCTCGACGGAGGTCTAGCGAGGAAACTAAAAAATAAATAAATAAATAAATACATAGACAAAAAAACAAGCACTACCCCCTTGTATTGGGTATTGTTCACGTGTGTGGGGAGGATCCTCTCACACCGCACTCCTAGACAAAGTAGAAAGGAAAGCATTTCGTATCATTAACTCCCGCCCACTCACCAACTCTTTGCAATCTCTCTCTCTCTCTCTCTACGCCGCAATGTTCCATCTCTCGCTATTCTATCGCTACTATAAAAATCAATGTTCCTCAGAGCTTGCCCAGTGTATACCACCTCCTCTACGTAGGGTACGTAGTACACTACCAGTCTTGCAACACAATCCCACCCCTACTCTGTGCAACTCTCCAACTCAAGAGTGAAATGTTATTCAGTCTTTCTTCTATTCAACTGCTGAGCTCTGGAACTCTCTCCCAGAATCAGTCTTTCCCTCTTCCTATGACTTAAATTGCTTCCAAGGGTGTGTCCAGGCATTTTGGCTCGAACGTCCCTTGATTTTGGCCCTGTCACTCTTTCAACTCTGGGGGAGGCACTCGATACAGGCAGTTCTGCTTTTTGTCTCCCTCACTCACATTAAAAAAAAAAAAAAAAAAAAAAAAAAAAAAAAAAAAGACCCTTGCCAACCGTCCAGGTCAACACAATCGATAACTAAGCTCGGCAACACTGAGCTTGGGTTATGGGGTGGTGGGAATAGTTGTTGTTGTGGTTGTTATTGGTGGTGTTCGTGTTGAAGGTGAAGTTGTTGTTGTTGTTGTTGTTATTGGTGGTGTTCGTGTTGAAGGTGTAGTTGTTAGTTGTTGGGGTTGTTATTGGTGGTGTTCGTGTTGAAGGTGTAGTTGTTGTTATTGGTGGGGTTCGTGTTGAAGGTGTAGTTGTTGTTGTTGGAGTTGTTATTGGTGGGGTTCGTGTTGAAGGTGTAGTTGTTGTTGTTGTTGGTGGTGGGGTTCGTGTTGGAGGTGTTGTTGTTGTTATTGGTGGTGTTCGTGTTGAAGGTGTAGTTGTTGATGTTGTTGTTGTTATTGGTGGTGTTCGTGTTGAAGGTGTAGTTGTTGTTATTGGTGGTGTTCGTGTTGAAGGTGTAGTTGTTGTTATTGGTGGTGTTCGTGTTGAAGGTATAGTTGTTGTTGATGTTATTTGTGGGGTTCGTGTTGAAGGTGTAGTTGTTGTTGATGTTGTTGTTATTGGTGGGGTTCGTGTTGAAGGTGTAGTTGTTGTTATTGGTGGGGTTCGTGTTGAAGGTGTAGTTGTTGTTGTTGGGGTTGTTATTGGTGGGGTTCGTGTTGAAGGTGTAGTTGTTGTTGTTGTTGGTGGTGGGGTTCGTGTTGGAGGTGTTGTTGTTGTTATTGGTGGTGTTCGTGTTGAAAGTGTAGTTGTTGTTGTTGTTATTGGTGGTGTTCGTGTTGAAGGTGTAGTTGTTATTATTGGTGGTGTTCGTGTTGAAGGTGTAGTTGTTGTTGTTGTTGTTAATGGTGGGGTTCGTGTTGAAGGTGTAGTTGTTGTTATTGGTGGGGTTCGTGTTGAAGGTGTAGTTGTTGTTGTTGTTGGGGTTGTTATTGGTGGGGTTCGTGTTGAAGGTGTAGTTGTTGTTGTTGTTGGTGGTGGGGTTCGTGTTGGAGGTGTTGTTGTTATTGGTGGTGTTCGTGTTGAAGGTGTAGTTATTTTTGTTGTTGTTGTTGTTGGTGGTGGTGTTCGTGTTGAAGGTGTTGTTGTTGTTGTTATTGGTGGTGTTCGTGTTCAAGGTGTAGTTGTTGTTGTTGGTGGTGGGGTTCGTGTTGGAGGTGTAGTTGTTGTTGTTATTGGTGGTGTTCGTGTTGAAGGTGTAGTAGTTGTTGTTGTTGTTGGTGGTGGAGTTCGTGTTGGAGGTGTAGTTGTTGTTGTTGTTATTGGTGGTGTTCGTGTTGAAGGTGTAGTTGTTGTTGTTGTTGTTGTTATTGGTGGTGTTCGTGTTGAAGGTTTTGTTGTTGTTGTTGTTGGTGGTGTTCATGTTGAAGGTGTTGTTGTTGTTATTGGTGAAATGGTAAAATATATCAGTTTAGTGCCCTGTTTCCCACTGCCTCCTCTAGTTCCTTCCTCTTCTGCATCCTTCCCAACCTCTTTGCAATCCCGTTTCCTTGATAGTTTTGTACTTCAACTACATTTCCGTTTCTTTTCCCTTTTTTTTTACTCATACTATTTCAAGGGGAGATTTTCACTGAATTTGTTTTTCTTTTCTGAACCTCCTCCTCCCTCATATAGCCTATAGGCCTAGATTTCCCCATTAGTTTTGACATATTAAGAAATTCGCCGGAGGAAGCGGAGGGTGAGGAGAGAGCCTTCTACTTTGCTGTCCTATTTTTCTTACACACATGTAAAGGCGCGGTTACACATAGCCGAGTTGCCCGAATCGGTGACAAAAGTTGCTCCGTGGAGCAACTTTTGCGCCCCAGGCAACTTTTTCGGAACCCATTTGTCACCCGAATAGGGCAACTTTTGCGTCCCGAACGTACGGGAAGCATCGCCTGTTGCGGCAACTATAAATATGGGTTGCATGCAATAGTAGTAATGTGATAACTATATGATATACAAGCATTAATATACTATAATAATGCTCAATCCTTAAATATATATGTCATCACAATATAATATTCAATAAATTGGGATGAGAGAAAACGATTTAATCAAGAAGTATTGTCAGTATATTCAGTTTTTTCTCCGAGGTTTATGAAGCGGTAGATAACGACGTCATATGATATAGTTTACTTAGACTTCAGTAAGGCCTTTGATAAAGTTCCACATGAAAGGCTGTTAAGGAAGATAGAGGACATGGTATTGGGGGGATGCTACTCAAGTGGATTAAGTCATGGCTGACTGGTAGGAAACAGAGAGTTAGTATAAATGGTGTAAAATCGGACTGGGGATTAGTTAAAAGTGGGGTCCCCCAAGGGTCGGTTTTGGGGCCCCTTCTGTTCATTATCTACATAAATGATCTTGACTCAGGCATAAAGAGTAGGATCAATAAATTTGCTGATGATACTAAAATAGGTAGGATAATAGAGTCAGCTAGCGACAGGGAATGTCTTCAAAATTATCTCGATCACTTGCACGAGTGGTCCATAAATTGGCAGATGAGTTTCAATGTAGACAAATGTAAGGTATTAAGGATTGGAAATCGTAATTTAGATGCAAAATACAAACTAGACAATGTAGAATTGGATAACTCAGAGTGTGAGAGGTATCTGGGGGTGCTCGTTAGTAATGATCTGAAACCCAGAAAACAGTGTATAAGTGTTAGGAATAGGGCAAATAGAATTCTAGGATTCATATCTAGGAGTGTTAGCAACAACAGGACTGCTGAAGTTTTCTTAAAACTATACTTAGCTCTAGTAAGACCCAATTTAGACTATGCTGTTCAATTTTGGTGCCCTTATTATAGAATGGATATCGACCCTTTAGAGGCAGTCCAAAGAAGAATGACCAAAAAGATACATAATATTAGAAATTTATCGTATGAGGAGAGGTTGAAAGTCTTAGGCCTGCACTCACTAGAGAGACGAAGATGTAGGGGAGACATGATAGAGGTATTTAAATGGATAAAAGGTTTAAATAAGGGCGATATAGATGAGGTATTAAAGCTAAAGAACGGCGACATAACCCACTCAAATGGTTTCAAGTTAGATAAGTTTAGATTTAGGAAAGATATAGGAAACCACTGGTTTGAAAATAGAGTTGTTAACATGTGGAATGCACTGTCCAGAACAGTGGTTGGCTCAGAAACGGTTGAAAGCTTTAAGCATAAGTTGGATTCCCATATGGGTGATATGGGCTGGGTGTGAATGGGAGCTGCTTCATGTGGGCCGCATGGCCATATGCAGTTTCCCGCGATCTTATGACCTTATGTTGTTATGTAATTGGGGTTGGGTGTGACAGGGATCTGCCTTGTGTGGGCCGATCGGCTTTTTGCAGATTCCCGTTTTCTCATGTTCTTATGTTCTTAAGTAGGCTACAGTATGAATGCGCAATTTCAAGTGTGTACAAATTGCCTACAATATCTTTGGGCAAGAATGGGAAGAATATTCTCTCAGGGGATTAAATGTATCATATATCGGTTGTTATAATCAACTTACAATTATAATTTGCAACAGTAAACGATTTGTTATAACTAAATATGAATAGTAGCTTCGTTACTGCAATGGTTAGCCTAATATTTCCTTCAGTATTGCAAATTATGTATTCTGTATGCTTTGTAATCTTGATAAAAGACCGTATTTATGCATTATAGGTTCGGTTAATTCGAAGTGCTAAATAGTAGGCTACTCTTTAAATAACTTAGTAGCCTACATTATACAGTATACGGTAATAGTGTCTGGCGTGAATTAGTAGGCTATTTCGTGGAAATATATTCCATATGTAGCCTATAGCCTAAATATATATTGATATAATATATATATTCCATATACAGTAGGCTATATTAAACTAAATAAGTTTTAATACTTCTAATGATAATGTGACAGGTGATATCCGAGCCTTAAGAGCTATAACATACCACATGGAACACATCAAATCGTAAAATATAATACTGTAAACACAAGCAAGGTAAGAAATACCGTCACTGTCTACTTTAAATGTGTACGAAGTCAAGCACAGGCTGTGATTGGCTATTCCACTAGGGCCCGAGCCAGTCAGCCTTCCCTCTCGCTTACTTCCCCTGTTTATCATTTCTTTATCTCCTTGTGTTTAGTTTATGATATATACGTAATTATTGTGTTTCATGTGATATTTAATAGCTCTTTAGAATCGGATAGCACTGTAATTTGTTAAGTAATCATTAACATTTCTTAAATGTATCTAGTTTAATTAATAAATAAGGAATAATAAAGATAAGGAATAAATGATTAGCTCTGCCTCTCCTATTGGCCAGATAGCCAATCACAGGCGCCGTCTCGTATCTGCTGTAGAAGCCGGCGGCAAAGTTGAGTTGCATAGACTCATAGAGTATAGTAGTATTAAGGTCGGATCACCTACTCCATTCAGTTGACTCGTGCATCTGGCTTATAATTGGTGTTTCTATCGAGACTCATGATTGGCTATCTTATCACAAAATGAGTAGCAGAGCTGATAATATTTTACTATTATCTCTATTATTCTTTATTTATTAATTAAACTAGATATGTTTAAGTAATATTAACGATTTTTTAATATATTACAGTCTTATCCGAATCTAAAGAGCTATTAATATAACATGAAACACAATAATAACGTATATATCATAAAGTAAACACAAGGGAAGTAAAATGATAAAGGAGGGAGGTAAGCGAGAGGTGAAGCCTGACTGGTGCTCGCTCAAGCGTTATAGCCAATCACAGACCGGTATTTACTTACCGGTATCACACATTTAAAATAGGCACTGACAGCATTTCTTCCCTTGCTTGTGTTTACTGCATTATATCTACGATTTTGTGTTCCATGTGGTATTTTATAGCTCTTAAGGGTCTGATACCACCTATCACGTCCATTAGAATTACTAAAACTTATCTAGTTCAATTAATATATATGGAATAATAAAGAAAAGTTTACTTAATTCATATTATGATGTGATAATCTACATTGATAATCGAAACATACCACCTATAAAATACCACATGGAACACATACAATCGTAGATATAATGCAGTAAACACAAGCAAGGAAAGAAAATTTGCTGTCAGTGCCTATTTTAAATGTGTGATACCGGTAAGTAAATACCGGTCTGTGATTGGCTAAAACGCGAGAGCGAGCCCGTCAGTCTTCACCTCTCGCTTACCTCCCTCCTTTATCATTTTATTTCCCTTGTGTTTACTTTATGATATATACGTTATTATTGTGTTTCATGTTATATTTAATAGCTCTTTAGATTCGGATAAGACTTTAATATGTTAAGTAATCATTCATATTGGTCAATATTTACGAGTCGCACCACAGCTGGGATCTCATTTATAATGGTAGTTTTGGGTTCCTATCATTCTATGCTTCATTGCTATATACTTTTATCCACCGGATTTTTTTTTTCTTGGCTTAATTTTTTTTTAGCATTAACCTAACCAAAAAACCTAACCTAACCTAACCTAATAGCCCCCAAATACATTTAGGTTAGGTTAGGTTTTTTGGTTAGGTTAATGTAAAAAAAAAAAAAAAAAAAAAAAAAAAAACAGTGGATAAAAAGTATATAGCCTAGCAATGAAGCATAGAATGATAGGAACCCAAAACTACCATTAGAAATGAGATCCCAGCTGTGGTGCGACTCACTCGTAAATATTGACCTTAATATTAGGCTACTTAAACATATCTAGTTTAATGAATAAAGAATAATAAAGATAATAATAAAATATTATCAGCTCTGCTACTCATTTTGTTCAGTGTGATAAGATAGCCAATCATGAGCCTCGATATAAACACCAGTTAGAAGCCAGATGCACAGTCAACTGAACGGAGTAGGCTATAGTAGGGACCACAAAGTCTGTGTGGTCTGAGTATCTGTGTAACTCACCATATCCACACCACACCATAAAATTATAGTCCTCTATTAGTAGCCAGCATAAACTGTCAAAACGCGTTATAGGCCTAATCCTCTCGAAGGGTTAATTACGACATTTGTTTACCCATTTCATCCTAGTGGTCTGTTCTAAACTGCATAGCATTGTCTAGTAACAGCTAGAACATAGGCCTAATGACAAATTGCATCACCAATTCACCATATCCCGAAAAGGTTACTTATATCACAAATATCTCACCTTATTTCAGCATATTTCCTTCCGATTCTCCTCCCAAACCGTCAACTATTCGTCAAACGCCACTTCTAGACTCTTTCCGCACTTCCGACACCCGAATATCGCGCACAAAAAGCAAAAATAACTACAGGAAGAGCAGTGCGTCTTTACCGCTTCTCGAGTCTCTGGGAATCAAGCGAGAGTCTATAGTCCTTCACCTGGACACTTGCATACGATAACAGAAACACGCGGCTTAAAAATTGACTAAACTAATAAAACGCTATAAGTCAATATCAGTATGTTGATTTGTGATAGCGAAAATAATGATGATCCTCTAGAGTTAAATATGGATCGTAGTTTCATTTACCTGTCTGGGTACCCCGCCAAGACGGCCAAATGTCGCGCGTTTCCCGCCAAAACCACCAAATGTCTATTATGACATTGGATCACTTGGCTTAAGGGGAGATGGGTCGTTTTTCTGGTCCTCCCTCTCCCTCATGTGTTGTTGTTGTTCTGGTTGATGTGAGATTTGTTGTATTTTGTGGTGATACTATTGGTTGTGATTAAGGTGTTTGTGGTAATGATGGGGATGCGAGTAGGCTAGGTTTTATAATTAATTATATACTGTACTAGGGTTGTCGTTTATCTTAATTTAGTTACTGTAACAATATTAATTTTCTGTGAATTGTTGTTAAAGAAAACGAATAGTAAAAGGGTAACTCAATATGATTTCATCAACTTTCAATGATCTGATAATAGTCTGTAGGATATTCCTAAACAAACCCCATCATAGTCAGTGGTAATTAATAAAGTTTTGCCGTAGCCTATTCCCAGCCAGTCCATGTGATACGGTAGTTATTGTAATTGCTTTTGGTGCTTTAAAAAAAAAAACCCTAGCTGCCTGGGCCTTGGTCTTATGAAAGAGATCAGTGTACTGCCACCACTTTTCTCTCCCTCACTCACACAAACAGAGAGAGAGAGAGAGAGGGATAAAGGTGTTTGAAGAGGTGACTTGAGCAGCAAGCAAAATCTCCAATTATTATTATACAAAATATCATAACCAACAAGACGTCGGACCAAATCATCCACCACCACAGGACCTGCTCCTATGCCCATCCGTCTCCTAACCGCTCCCACCTAAAAACATGCGGAGAGCCGTGCCTCCCCTTTTCCGCGTCACAGCCAGACGCACCCCTAGACAGAAGCACAGGGGAAGCAGAAGGTATGAGGGGGGCGGAGGGGCAATGATACTGCTTTAGCATATTAACATACGACACAATTGCTCGGAACGTAATCCAGAGCCCGGCCCACTGAAGTGAGCTGCATGAGGCTGCCCCTTGGACAGGCAATAATGCGAGGACCTCGTCCCCAGGACTACACGCTCGAGGACCTGCCTTCAAATCATACCGTGCCTTGATTGTAGCCTGTGACAATGCTAATTTGCATTCTTAAACAATTCTTCCCCTTCGCAGGGCCTGATACAGAATGAATGCTGTGGGAATGAGTGTAGTATTTAGAGTACATTTCTAATACAATATATTTTTTCAAGTTATTCCAACCAATAACGGAGCTGTGAAGGGAAAGAATTATTTAGGAATACAAGTTATTTTTTTCTCTAACCCATTCTTCTTAAGAGAATAACTGGGTAAGAGATTAAGTTGGCACACTAGAGATTTTTCATAGCAAGTCCTAAAACTACTGTATGTCCTTCATTTGTAGTCATTATTATAATGCTAGAAAGTTAAAGTTGTTGTTGTCGTTCCTTAGGCTGCCTGGCCGAACAGCCCCGAGTCCTTAAGGAAGGCCATGGCCACGATTGAGCTTTCACACAGGGCACTCAAAGAGTGTAGATTATGTTGTTGGCATAAGTGATGTGTGGAATGCAGTCTTCTATGATGTGTTTATTAGTATGGGGTGCTGTGTTACATCCTGGGCAGGTGTTGTCGACGGAGCCATCCAGTTATGCTCTATACTGTAGTTGCCTTATGCCCCAGGAAGTAATTAAATGGCCAAAAGAATGAAGTTTCCTGCAAATTTATCATTATATTCTGTATCTTACACTCACTCCAGTCCCTAAGCATCATTGTTCTAGTTAGACAACCTATTAAAGATGACAGAAAATTGTCAACACACCCAGGAGTGAAGGGCTAAACAACTTGATATTTATGGGATACTGAAGTTATATACAGTAATAAGAATCATGGTAAATAATTTAGTTTTATTTACATATTATCTTAACGATAAGAATAGCCCCTATATTGTGATGTCAATAAAATCTTTTTATTTATGAAAGCATTAGGTTATGAATTAATTTGTGTAGTTAAGGTTTAACTTAATTCAAGTCTTCTGTCAAAATTCAGCACAATTAAATTGTCTTTACATAATTCTGGCTAATAATTTTTGTTTTCATATACAGTACTGTATTTTAAAAATGACCTAGTAACATAAGGGTTTAAATAACCATACACATTATGTTAAAATTCCGAAACTTAACAGCATTCAAACATTAACTAACATTTCACAGCATCATCTCACATGACCATGGTTTTGTTCAATCAATAAGGCATAATTGATATGCTTGTGTGCATGCTCACTCCCTTCTACTATATACTTCACTTTCCTAGCCTCAGTATCTTTCAAAGTTTCTATAGATTCATCTCTCTCTCTCTTATCTGCAGTATTATGACTAGAAGTATGGACAGAATATTCAGAAGTATTCCCTGGTGTAACATTCAGTATGCCTTCAGATTCATAATTTTCAATCAATATTCTCCTTACATCTTCTCTATGTCCCCCTCCTTCAGTACTTTGACTAGAAGCATGGACCAAACATTCAGAAGTAGTCCCTAAGCTAACATTCAGTACAATAGTAGACTTATCATCATCCCTCTCAATCTCTTTCAGTAATCTCATAGACTCTTCTCTTACTTCCTCTCTCTCAGTATTCAGACTAGAAGCATTCACAGAACATTCAGAACAATTCCTTGATTTAACATTCAATATACTAGTATCTTTATCCGCCTTCTCTTTCAGTGGTTTCATACATTCTTCTCTAGTTTTCTCTCTTGTAGCATGTAGACTAGATGCATGGACCGAACATTCAGAGCAATTTCCTGATTTAACATTCAATATACTAGCATCTTTATCCTCTTTCTCCAGTTTGATATCATAACAAACGTGCGACGTGTAAACATCGAAGACCAGAGAAACAGTGTTGTCGTAAAGTACGCGGAACTTGGTCGGCAGAAAGCAGAAATTGAAGAGCTGAGCCGGCGACCAAAAGAGCCACTCCGCCACATACAGTCGCCAACTCTTGTCCTTAAGGTCGGCGAAAATGTCGCTCCACCCGCCGCCCTTGAAGACGCCCAGGGAGAGGAAGAAGACGACCAGACAGATGGGAGAGAAGAGTAGTTGATCCACTAGCACTTTCTTGAAGACGATCTGCATGGTGCGTCCCGGTAATTTTCGGTCGAGTAGGACGTACCTGCCAAGACGAAGGCATGAAGTTAGTGAGTAGTTATGAGACGAAGAAATAAATTATTTATTAGGCTATGCTAGGAATGATGTCGGTGTCATCTAAAGAAATTGATAACCCTGTCATAGTCATTTTGGGCAAAATTTTCTTTGGCTCAGATAAGCAATAAGCACTGTCAGATCCAAAATGCAATTTTAGTACTTAATTTGCTTTGCCCTTAGCCTCCACAGATGGAAATTTCATTACCAGACTACCAGCCTTAGTCGCCAGGAAGTAGTCAACCGGAATTGAGTTGAGACCATTCTTGATATTATCAGACTGCATTACTGATTTTCCCGTCTATGTCGCTATTTGGTTTTACGACTAAAATTTGCTGATCACGAATAGGTCTTGTTTTACCATGATTACTTATCTCCACAGCGTTCTTTGTTAGGTCTCTCTTGTTTTCCTCTAGAGTTTGTCTGACTATATCAGCGAATGACTGGAACAGATTCTGACAGCTATCCTCAGACTTAGAGACCTTAGTCTCTAGATTGCCCAGTATTTCTGACAAGCCTTTAATGGCATCAGACAAACTCCTCCACCAGGGGGAGACTAACTCCTATCTATCTATCTATTGCCTGATGCCGTGATCCCCGAAGGGGTGGCCACGAACGAACCGCCCCCATGCACCTCTGTCCCCAGTCAGTCGATGCCCCTCCCCCCAACCAGCACCGCCTTCGTTCATGTACTTCCTCACTCCATCCTTCCACCTCTCATTCGGTCTACCTCTCCCTCTCTGTCCCTCCACCTCGCTCTCGTACACCTTCTTAGTCATTCTCTCGCTTTCCATACGTTCCATATGGCCGAACCATCTCAAGTTGTTCCTTTTCACACTTTCCAGCACATCTACCTCCACACCACATCTCCTTCTTACTTCCTCATTAGTCTGTCTATCCCTCCATGTAACTCCGCACGCACTCCTTAAGTAATTCATTTCCACTGCTCTCACTCTTACCTTACCTTTGGATACCTTTGGATGTGTTCGCCGCTCCTCTAGCGGCACCAAGGAGCGCGACGCCCCTCATTATGGGTGGTGATTTGGTGCAGTAGACTGTTTGAAGCGACAGCTCGCTCCCTTGCGAGGATGGGCTCGTCTGGCACTTTTTGCAGTTCGACATCTAGGGCTCTCTTGAAGTTGTCTAACGAGATGTCCCTCATGTCTCTTACTCGCCGTGGGAGTTTGTTGAAGAGACGTGGGCCTCTGTGTGATAACCAGCCCTCTCGCAGAGAGCCCATAGCACCCCTGTTATTCATCCGGGGGATTTCGCATTCCCAGCCTCTCCTATCACTGAATTTCATGACTATCGGAGTATGTAGGTTTGGTACTAAACCCTCTGCGATTTTCCATGTGTATATTATTAGGTAACGTTCTCTTCTACGTTCCAGTGAGTACAGATTCAGTGCTCTTAAACGCTCCCAATAGTGTAGATGTTTTATCTTCTTGGTCTGAGTCTCTCAACCAACGTCCATGCTTCGCTTCCGTAAGTCAGTGTCGGGATTACCACACTGTCATGCAAGGACTTCTTCACTTCCATACTGACCACCCTATTTCTTGTTACTGCTTTTAGCATTCCTACAACCCTCTTCCCCTGTTGTACCCTCTCCCGCACTTCTTCATCCATAGTCCCATCTTTACTCAACACACTGCCCAGATACTTAAAAGAGTTGACGATCTACATAGCCTGACCGTTCAGCTTCACCTCACACTCTGTGACTTCACCCCTTTCGAAGACCATAACCTTGCTCTTCCCCGCATTTACCTTCAAATTCCGTTTTTCGCACACTGTTCCAAACTCATATACCAGACCTTGCAACTCCCATTCATTATCACTCATCAGAACTGTATCATCCGCAAACAGCAGTATAGGTAGCTTCCACTCAATTCCCTCCCTTTTCAGCGATACACCAACATCCACTGCTCTTGATAGTATTTCTTTCATGACTCCATCCATATATACAGTAAACAACCACGGGGACATCACACACACCCTGTTTCAAACCAACATTCAGGTCAAAGAACTTGCTCTGCTCACTCTCCACACGTACTGCCTCCACCAGGCATTTCTTTACATCTGAGACTCACTTTCCTCCTCAAGGCGTCGTCAGCTAATGAGAGACACCTGCTGCAAAACCACTGGAATCCCAGTCGATGGCGCTTTACCATAAATGATAGTCACTTGGGTCTAGATCCTCGCAAGAAAGATGGAACCACTCAATGCAATAGGTGCACTTTGGTGCCTGGGCAGTCTTGACTACGGGCTTACTGCAGTGAGGGCATGGACTCATTCTGGTGGTGTTTGGTGGCGTTTCCAAGTAAAAAAAATCCAGTACGGTACAATAACAAATATATAAACCTCTTAATAAAAGTAAAAGTACAAGAAACTACTACCTGGGATAGACCCAGGTAGCACCGCCTCCGTTAGTGTCACCCAATATGGAAAAAAAGAATAAATGTAAAAACTAAAAAAATAAAACTGGGTGTCGGCGAGGTCACCACGAGCAGGTGGGGCACGACTTGGTTACCTTCCTAGGAAGGTAACCCAACCAAGGTGTTGCAAAGTACTAGGCAAAGATAGTGAATGTAAACTTTTCCATGTTTTGACTCTACGGCAGTAGCAAATACAGTACGTCACTCGGGAAAAAGACCACATTGGTTACGATATTGCCACTGTGCAAAGCTGAATTGTAAGCTTATTGGGGGTATGTATAAGATTAAATTTCACATAACTGGAAATTGGCCATAACTAACACCTATAAATTCTCAAGCGTGCCAGATAAGTGGAGTCTTACTATGTCAATCTTCGCTGTATAAAGATCATCATAAAATACTGTACCAGCTACTTAAGTAGGCAACTGTACCAACTGAATGATGGAAGTGTAAGTCTATTCAAGTCTACCTGGCATTAGTGAGGCAACATATTTTTGTTTTCTATGTGGATGAGGGGACAAAAGGCAAAACTTCCTGTGATGAGTGCCTCCCCCAGAGTTGAAAGAGTGACAGGGCCAAAATTAAGGAATGTTCAAGCTAAAATGTCTGAACACACAGAATTTAGAGCAATTCATGTCATAGGATGAGGGAAAGATGGATTCAGGGAAAGAGTTCCAGAGCTCAGCTGTGGAGTAGAAGAAAGATTAGGAGTATCATTTCACTATTGAGTTGGAGAGTTGCACAGAGTAGGGGTGGGATTGTGTTGCAAGATGGGTACTACGTACCATACGTAGAGGAGGTGGTATACACTGGGAGAGCTCTGAGGAACACTGATTATTGTACTGTAGTAGCGATAGAATAGCGAGAGAGATGCAACATTGCGGCGAAAAGAGAGATTGCAGAGAGTTGGTGAGTGGACGGGAATTAATGATACAAAAGGGGCTTTCCTTTCTACTTTGTCTAGGTGTGCGGTGTGAGAGGATCCTCCCCACACATGTGAACAATACTCAATGCAGGTCTCTCTCGATTTAAGATTGGGTTACGTTCCTGAAAACACGATCTTAGATATAAAAATCGTATAGCAGACCCTAAAATTAATGGGGTAAATGGGGATGTGTTCTGGGACCAGCCAAAACACAAACACAAACTCCTAAAAACATATAATAATATCATAAATCGGGGCATCGGATAGTGAGGGAAACCTGTACAAGGACGCACTGTGCCCCTGTACAAAGCAAAAAGCTGTGCAGGGGTAAAGAACCCCTTGAGGCGGTTGAGCACACCCAGCTTCAGGGAGGCTGCCTAATCAAGACTGGTAATATGGTCCTTCCAAGAGAGAGCAGAAGAAAAAGAGACACTGAGAATACTGAGAGAAGATGAATTATACAGTTTAATTTTGGTGTCCATAATACAGAATAGACATAAATTCGTAGATGTAGTACAACAAAGAATGACAAACATTTTCCATAACATCAGAAATCTCCCATATGAAGAACAGTTAAAAAAAATTACGCTTGCATTCTTTAGAAAGACGCAGAGTTAGAGGGGATATGATATAGGTGTTCAAATGGGTAAATGAGATTAATAAAGTTGATATGATAAGCTCAGTGATAACGAAGTAACTCAAAGACATGGTTTCAAATTGGTTAATATTTTGTTTCAGAAAAGTACAGTACTGGTTTGGTAACAGCTATAAATACTGTACAGTGGAGCCCCCACTTTGGCGACATTTAGTCTGGCTATTTCCACTTTGCAGACTAGGACCTAAATTTCCACTGAACCCACTTTGGCTACAATGTACTCACTTTGGCGATTGACCGCCTGGCAAAACAAACTGTGCGCATCTCGACATTCACCCGTTGGCCATCTTGTATAAGACGCCATTGTTATACACCTGCTCTTCTGTGGCCTTGGCTCCCATTTTTCGTCTGTGTGCAGCAGTTTGGCGACTTTCAGCCAATACCTGGGACGATTCAAGCTTCGGGAGCGGCTAGCGGGGGTGTTGGTGGTGGGCCTCCATGGAGGTCAAACGGAGTCAAGAAGAGAGATTATAGGAAAGGCGTGACCAAGAAGAAATGTACAGCTGAATACGAAGAAGAAAATAATTGACTTAATAGACCAGGGTTATAAAACATGTGACAATGTGCGCCACTTGAATGTGCCAGAATCAACAGGGAGGAATCTTCGCAAGAATATAGAAAATTAAAGAAAATTTGAAGGTAGCTGAGAGGTATTTTGGGACAGACAGGGCTGTGGCACCTAGGGTAACTTCAGAAATGACAGCGAAAAATCAAGTGATGGTTGTGGTGGAGCATTTGTTACAAAGTAGTTATTTTGTTTAGTAATTGATAAGAAAATGTGGTTTTGAAATACAAAAATGGCTTAAAAAGGTTAACTTCCGGGTGCGCCCAGACTACTTTTATTTTTTCCCATTTATAGTTTGCCCCCACTTTGGCAGATTCCACTTGGGCATTGTTTTGGCAGTCAATAAAAATCGCCAAAGTGGGGGCTCCACTGTGGAATAGACTACCGAATGCTACATTAGAATCAAGAACAATAGAGAACTTCAAGATAAAGTTAGATATGCATATGGACGAGATGGGATGGGTGTGCGAGGGACCTGCCGTTTGCGGACCAATCAGCATTTTGTAGACTCTGTTTCTCTTATGTTGTTGTAACACTACTAACCAGTGATGACAGAGTGCCCCAACTGTGATGCCGGTACAGGTCATGTGGCGGGTGCGAGCAACATCCCAGGTTTTCTGTTGCCGGGTTAACAGGTTGTGGTGCTGCTGTAGGACGTCACCCAGACCTCATGGACAAAACAAACATATATCATCATTCTGATAAATATAACTATAATTTTTCATATATTTTCTATTCCCCCCCCCCCCCCCCCTCCCTGAACAAAAAGAGGGAATGGGCCTCAGTACATACATACCGGTACATACATACCAAACCAATGTGGTTATGATGTGGTTGTGATCAGAAGTAGTATGGTTGGCTCACATCGGCAATGAGTGAGGGTGTGGTGTTGGTGTCGAAAGAAAGGAGGGAGGGGTTGATTCTGAAATTAAGCGTTATAACTACGGTACCGTACCATAAAAATTAATATTATTGTGCCACATGTATATAGGCTTCAAGCACAAGGCACACGTGACTAATGCCTACCCATAAATTAGGTGTGATAAACATTTACTCCAAGAAACAGACCTATGTATGGTGGAAGATGATGGGAGGACTACCGCATGGGGGAGGAAGTAGATGGGGGGAGGGGGAAATAGAGGGAGGCGAAGGAGAGGAGGGAGCCCGGAGTGGTATACTGTATTTGTTTTTCCTTAGACTATATGGCCGAACAGGCCAGAATCACTGAGGAAGTGGCAGCGAGTAGGCTATGTTCAAAGAAGTTCCATTGGCTAATTATATTATTTCGCTTAGCACCCCTACTCCTAACGATTTCCTCTTGTTTACTGCAAAACCTATCCTTGTACTGTACTCAGATTTATTCAACAGCCATATTTTCCTTTTTGACATGTATAAATTCTTGTGTTCAGGATCTCACCTTAAACTCAAGTCACAGAGACTAGGAACTTATGCTGGGAGATACATTTTTTGCCCGGGATGACACCTGCCCAGGATGTAACACAGCACCCCATACCATTAAACACATCATAGAAGACTGCATTCCACACAATTAATTACGCCAACAACATAATCTACACTCCTTGAGAGCCCTGTGGGAAAGCCCGATCGTGGCCATATCCTTTCTTAGGGACTCGGGGCTATTCGGCCAGGCAGCCTAGGAAACGACAACAACAATAACAGTGGCAACAAGATGGTGGCTGGCCAATCTATAGGGTCTCTAAGTAAAAGTAGTTTGATATATCAGTGAGTGATTGAATGCTGTGTGGTCCCAGGAGTCGTAGGTGTACCGTATATTGCTGATGTAGTCTGGGCCACAGCCTGGTGAAAATTTGAGAATGTGAATTATATATTTTGTTTGGTGAGATGTAAATAGTAAATTTGTCCAGGTCAGTGGGGAGAGTCTTTTACATTGGATGATTCGTCTATCGTCCGTATCGTTCGTATGGTGTTCCGCAGGGATCAGTTTTAGGTCCTATCCTATTTATAATTTATATCAGCAGTTTGTCTCTTCTGCATCGTGCACATAATGTCACCTTTCACTTTTATGCAGATGACACCCAGATTTATGTGAGCATCACAAATATAGTTGATATACGGAGTAAGATGGAATTGCTGATGTCTGATATCAAGAAGTGGATGAGAGCGAGAAAACTTAAACTAAATTATGGTAAAACTGATATTCTCATCATCCGAGGAAATAGAAGAGCTGATGATATACAGTAGTAGGTGCCCTCTCCATCAATGTGGGTGGATCTCAGCTGCGACTGGCCAACTCGGTTCGAAATCTGGGTGTATATGTGAACTCCCGATTAGATTTCAAAGAGCATGTAAACCAGATAGTTAAAAGTTGTTACTTGCACATCAGAAATCTCTATTTGGTGAAGCCGTTTATAACCAGATGTTGCCTCCTGACGTTGGTTCACTCATTGGTCTTCTCTCGTGTTGATTATTGCAATGCCCTGTTGGTGGGTCTTCCAAATTATATTTTAAAGAAAGTTCAGTCTGTTCTTAACAGGGCTGCAAGACTCATTTTTGGTGTTCCACCTATAACTCCTACTACATCTCTTCACATAGAACTGCACTGGCTGCCAGTAAGAGCAAGAATAGAATTTAAGTTGTGTTTAGTGACTTTTAAGGTTCTCAAATTTGGTGAGCCTAGGTACCTTGCGGAGCTGCTCAGGCGCCCACCGGCACACCATGGTGTTGTTGTTGTTGTTCCCCAGGCTGCCTGGCCGAACAGCCCCAAGGTCCCGAGCAAGGCCAAAGCCATAGAGCGCCCCCACAAAACCCTCCCTGCTTACCACTAACAAAACCCAGGTGACCGAAGCCACTCTAAGGCAGGGAGCTGAGGAGGGCGCGGAAACGCCCGGGAAACCAAAGCCCCACCCAAGGCCCTGTGCCCCTCAGCAATTATGAAGGGAAAGTTGAGGGGCAAGGGGAAAATGTGACACTTTGGCTCCCAATCTGCCAACTTTTAGGTTGGCAGTAGGGAGGTCGATCCACGGAAAAGATGCCGTCACTTGAGATCTAGAAGATAATTATATAAGTAAAAGGAACAGTCAGAGTAAGCTATGGGTATGGCAGAGATCGCTCAGCTCTCACTCTGATAGACCAGCCCATCACCACATGATTAGAACCCAATCCTCTCAGCATCAGCTAGGAAAGGCCCTAGAAAGCCGCCTTTGGCGGGGGGATAGCTCCCCTACTTCAACTCCTTTCGGAGTTGGGCACTACACCATGGTGTAGTTGTGCGTCATGACAATGACCCTTTTCGTCTTGATGAACCAAGGGCTTTCCAGCAGTCTTCTTTCTTTGAGAGGTCATTCTCCTACATGGCTCCGAGGTTGTATAACAGGTTGCCGCTGTCCATGAGTCAACCGAGTTCTGTTGAATGCTTCAAGAGACAACTTAAGACTTTTCTCTTTGAGAGAAGCTATGATCTTGAGAGAGGTGTCATGACAGATGGCTATAGAGTTTAGGCTATTTTGCCACTGCTAGTGATTGTTAAATGTGTGTTGTATATAAGCTTTCTTTTGATGCATTGATTTTGTTCTTTTTTCTTTCTCTTTCCGAGCGCTAGTGAATTCTTCGGAAAAATTGGCGCTTATGAGAAATAAGTAACATGCTTATTATTATTATTATCATCCGGGTGAGGAATGAGGTGGCTGATGTGTGAGTAGTGATTTTCTAATCTAATCTAGTGATTTATGAGATTATTTGCTTGTTGTCTGTTTAAACGTAAGGAGTCTGTTGTGGTAATTCCTGCATGTGACAGTGCTGCATTGCTGCTAGAAAGAGTAATGCTGTTTAGTGTGTAGTTATATAAATTTCTATAAAACAAAATAGTAGAAAAATAATATTGAAAGGCTTCATTAGACTCTAGGTTTGTCATCTACATTCTGATACGATAAACAAACACCAAAAACACATACATAAAATATACACATACACTAACTGCCTTTTAGCAGTTAGGCCTATGTATGTACTGTATATACTCTGGCACCTTCTCCCATTTTCCATTTTTTTTCTTTTTTTATGGGGGTGGCCGACTCGAGACAGAGCCCGAACAGGGACAGTAATATACAATAAAGTCCTGCCATAGCACTGCCATATCATGTCATCCCTATCTGATTTTGACATACCGGTGGTTGACATAGTGCTAATACAGTACAACATTATAACATACTCACCAGATAAAGAAAATGAGATGGTAACATTTGTGATGAACGGGTGTTTATTGAAGGCCGTGTTCACCAGCTTCCGGGCCGACCTCCCAAACGATGACTGAAGAACTCTTTGAAAAACACCAGCTCCTCGTAACATGGTCACCTGTCAAGATAAAGAAACACTGTTTGAGGAGGAGCACTTGATCGAAAACATTTTGCTTAGAGTATCATTAGAGCATCCTAATAACACTTAAGCATTAACTTGAATATGACGCAAAATCGACTTAGAAAACATATTGTCAGCCTTCTGACTGCATAACCGGCCACTCAGCGTTTGCATGTATTAAATTTTGGCGGTAATGAAGTGTACGCCTAGAAGCATGGTGGCCGGGCTTGTGGTGGCTCCGCTGCGGGTCTGCCTACAAAAATCGGAGCCTCTCCGCTTAATCTGGGACCTGGGAATCTTTTCCTGGAGACCCCAAATGGGCCTAGGTCTCTGGGTATTTCTCCTGGATGACCTAGATGCTAAGATGTGTGTGATTTTTGTTTTTTGTTTTTTTGATGTGTTGAGATTCCCTGTTTGAGCTTTGTCTCAACCCCCCCCCCCCCCTTCCCAGCTCAACAAAATATAATCAGAAGTGGAAGCTCTGAGGAACCCGACACCAAATATTATGTGGTTAGGAGGGGGCAAATTGTGGACTAATGAAGTAAATACCGGTACAATTTTTTTTTAGCAGACCACGAAATCAGAGTATTCCAAATGTAGTGACGTCACGTTTGGGTAACTTGGGTAAGGTTATAGCTCAATTCTGATTGCCTAATAGAAATCATAGAATGAGAGAGAGCATTCGAGTTTCAGGAAAAGCCCAACAATGTAAACTAGTGTTCAGTGTTGCTCATCATGGCCGCCCAGCTGAGGAAACAATAATTACAGTATTTAGAAAAGGCTCGCCGCCTTATTATAAATAATTTATTAGGGACAATCCAGGTCTACCTATGGAATCCCTATACATTACTGTACTCATGTATATATATACAGTACAGTATAGCCTAATCCACTGTGGGAGATCACATTTATAAAACCCGATATTAGGCTACTGGAAAAAACGCAAAGTCCTATCACTCTCAGTCTCAGAGCTCCCTCGGACATCCTCGCTGTTTATAAACGTCTTCACGATGGAGTATAATCAATATTTAGCCTACCCCCTGTTGGCACCATAGATGATGATTTCAATAAGTCATGGGGAGGTGAAGCGTAAAGTAATTGAAAATAGGTTAGCCTAAACAGACCCAGATGCGGAAATAACTTGAGCCGACCATGCCAAGTGAGATATCTTTCTTAGTGTACTGTAACTGGTAGTGTTCGCCTCATAGTCAAAGGGTCCCGGGTTCAGTCCCAGACCATGGCATATTTTCGGGAGGCTATTTTCGCATCTAACGAAGTTTAGGTGTGTTGGTAAAATTGTTCAGATGGTTGAGAGTAAGATCGGAGCTCCATAAATCCTCTTTCAGGATGGTGTAAAAACCTATTCCTACAGAGAGGGGGGGGGGGGGAAACCCATCCTGTGGACCTGTATCCTATCCAATTTAGCTCTGTCTCGAATCGGCCACCCCCTTAAAAAAAAAAAATGGAAAATGGGAGTTGATAAACACCATTAGGCCTATTAGGCTAAAGATGAGAAAATCCCAGAGGATTGGCTCAAAAGTGCAATAGTAAATATATACAAAGGAAAAGGGGATGCACTAGATAGAGGAAATTATAGGGGCCTGAAAATGCTTGACCAATTCATGAAGGTCTGTGAGAGAGTCCTTGAGGGTTTGATCAGGCAAAGCATCTCTATTGATGATATGCAGTTTGGTTTTATGCCAGGACGGGGTACAACCGATGCTATCTTCATAGTCAGGCAGATACAGGAAAGATATTTACTAAAAGGCAGGGATCTTTACTTTGTATTTGTAGACCTGGAGAAGGCCTTTGATAGGGTGCCTAGAGATGTTGTACAGTGGGCTATGAGGAAACTTGGTGTGGAAGAGTGGCTGGTGCGTGTGATAATGAAGATGTAGCCTATGAAGATTTGCGAAATGCGGTGAGGGTGAAGGGTGTGATGAGTTCGCAGTCCGTGTTGGAGTCCATCAGGGTTCAGTGTTAAGCCCCCTCCTCTTTATTATGGTCTTGGAGGCGCTGTCTAGAGTTTTTAGAGGCGGACAGCGGACTCCCGTAGTCCCAGACTAGTCCTAATAGCTGACAGTATGCAAGATGCCGAGGCCAAATTCAGAGAGTGGAGAGAGGGCATGGCGAGCAAGGGTTTCTATCTATCTATCTATCTATATGCTCAGGCCCAATCCCCATTTTGGGGGTAGCCGACTCAAGACAGAGCAAGAACAGGGAAAACACAAAAACAACATAAAACAACAAATAAACACAGATAAAAAGCACAAACTCACACACATCCAGGTCACCCAGAAGACCCAGAGACCAGGGTCACCAAGGTCGCTCCAGCACTCCCCCGGCCCGGTCGGCCGACCACCCGAAGAGGTTCCGATCTCGGCAGGCAGACATGCAGCGGAGCCAAAGCCACAACTTCCCACAAGCCCTCCCACCACATTTCCAGGCGCACCCTTCATATTAATCGTCTCCCCGGGCCATTTCCGCGCATCATCAAACCATACTAAGTCTGCTAGCCTACTAGCTACTAATAATATTAACCCATTAGGCTAGTACCAACAGAATAGCGACAAAATAGGGGTAGTAATTAGTATAACTGTAGATTTATCGAATGACCTTCCTGAAGAAGTGAAAAGTGTGAACAATCAACAGTGTGTTAAAATTTGAAAAAAACATTAGGCCTAGGCCTAGATAGGCCTATAGTTTGGGGTGACGGTGCTAAAGTTCAATGATTTTAAAGCCAAAATTAAGAAATTAAGATACGTCCACCCAAGCCACACACCAAGTAATGAAATAAATGATGAGCCGGGTCTCATAGGCTGAACAGCCTCCTACCCGGGTATCTTCTGTGAGTATCTGTGAGTAATAGCTGAGTAATGATGAAGACAACAATTTACCGTCTTCTTCTTCTTATTGTTTAAATGTGCAGTTTGCTTGGTTTAATTCTAGTTTCGCTTTCACAGCATACTCATAAATTTCTATGGCTACTTTAGAGTTGTCATATACCATACTTAATTCCTATATATGTCCAAAGCGGCGGAAATGCATTATAAGGAATTATACCTACTGTAAAAAAAAAAAAAAATATCTCCCCATATGCGGCACCATAGCTATTACATAATACTAGGTTAGGTTAGGTAAGGTTGTTAGGTTAGGCTAATGTCGTTAATGTAGTTTATTATCATTATATTACGTCTTTTACCCAGCAATTTCCCTGATCTTCATAGTTGGTCGGGAAGCTATGCCTTTACAACGGCGCCTCCCTTTTGTCGCTGTGTACGTGAAACTAGAATTTTACCGTTTGCTTGGAGGGTTGTGGTGTCTCCAGATTACTGCACAGGCGTTTTAGGAGGGGTGAAAATAACCATTGTTAGTATAATAGGAGAGATCTGGAAAGAAATAGTTATATAATGTGGCGTCGGTTTCAGGCGGCCGTCATAATAAACCCGACTCACAAGTTTGTCCGGTTCAGTCGCAAGACCGTCGTCGCAACCAAGCCGTCGCAAGATTTTAGGCGCGTTTTTGCAAGAGTTTAGGCGAGGTTGGTTTTGCTTACCTTAGTGATTGCTTACCTTAGTGATAGTTTAAGAGGCAGAGGAGTCAATGCTCATAAAGGTTGCCTCTTCTCAATCTTTCAGTCTCATACCGGTCATAATTATTTTTAAAAACATTTACACTCTGACTCGTAACTACTTCCTCTGGGAGACTATTCCAATTGTTTACAATCCTAGCACTAAAAAAGTTGTTCCTCTTCGTGGTTCTGTGCCTGACCTTGGCCAGCTTCAGTCTGTGTCCTCGGGTGTTTGGTTGGTTTTCTCTTGATGCAATTGTCAAAAAATGCCCGTCCTTGACTGCATCTATGCCATGAATTATCTTGTAGGTCTGGATCATGTCTCCTCGTTTCCTTCTCTGCTCCAGTGTCGTTAGTCCAAGATGCTCCAGTCGCAACTCATATGACATTTCGGACAACTCAGGAACCAGTTTAGTGGCTCTCCGCTGTACTTGTTCCAACTTGTTGATGTCTCGACGGGTATATGGAGACCATGCCTGGATACTGTATTCCAGAGGTTTGATTAGGGATTTGTACAAAGGGAGAAACATTTCTGAATCCATGTATGTATATGTTTTCCTTAGAAGTCCTACCAACGAGTTGGCACTGGCTGCTGCCTTGGCCACTTGTACTACTGGCTTCAAATCTGGGATGACATAAACTCCTAGGTCTTTTTCCTCCTCTGTGGTGGTTAGCGGATTATTCTTCATGTGGTATTGGTACTCTGGGTTCCTCCGTCCCATGTGCATGACCTTGCATTTCTCCTCATTAAATTCTAGAAGCCACTTTTTACTCCACTCTTCCAGCCTGGTAATGTCCTCCTGTAGTCCTTCTCTGTCCAGCGGGGACTTAATTCCCCTGTACAGCTTGGCGTCGTCTGCGAAGAGCTTGCTGTCTGACTGAACTGTATCCATGAGGTCATTTATGAAAACAAGGAAGAGAACTGGCCCCAGCACACTGCCTTGAGGTACTCCACTCCAGACCCCCAGCCATTCTGAGGGTGCGCCCCTGTTGACAACGCGTTGAATTCTCCGACTCAAGAAGTTCTCGATCCATATTATGATGTCTCCTGATATCCCGACTGCCTGTAGTTTCTTGAGTAGACGGAGATGGGTGACAGTGTCAAAGGCTTTTCTGCAGTCTAAGTAAACCTCATGGTCTTATGGTCCTCATGGTATTAGTGAGTTGGGCTTATAAGTATACTATAGGCCTTGTACTTGGGTGTGATAGGGATCTGCCTTTTATGAGCCAATCGGCTTTCTGCAGACTCTCATTTTCTTATGTTCTTATGTTATTATTACAAACCCCAATGCACTTGAATAAATTAATGAAAGCATAGCGAGCCAGCATATATATATTTTTGTTTTGACAGCAAGCTAAATTTGTCCATTTTTCGATAGAAAAATTTCTCCGGCGAAGTCGGATTTCTCCAAACAATGCTGGCTCGCTATCACTCGCCAGGAACAAATCGACACCTGGATGGGGATAAACGTTTTGAAACAGTTGGATGAATGTGGCCGAATGGATACAAGCCAAAGAAAGAGAGAATAGGAGAGAAAGATAAAAAAAAAAAGCCGGTGACCCCCCTTAAGCTTAGAAAAACATCCCGTAGACCCCCTTTCAAGATAAATGTTTACATTTATTGGTAGAAAAATTTCCCGGCCTTCGGCCGATTCCTTAAAAATATAGTCAGAGTTCGAACCCCGCCTGTAACGTTACACTTGGGTTCGAGTCCTCGGAGTGCTACATGTATTTGTTGATTTCATTATTTGAGTTTAGATGTGAATCAAAGTTGGTTGGACAAGAATATGTTAAGTGCGGGCATACCGCCACCCTTGTTTACACTATGCGGAGAATTGCCCGGCGCGACCGCACTCTTCAATCTGTACATGCATGATATAAATACACCAACTTCACCCCAAATAACCGTAACCTCCTACGCAGACGACATAACACTCACAAGCACGCACCAAAACCCAGACACAGCAACAAGACTCCTTCAAGACTATCTCGACACATTACATGAATGGTGCACTACAAACAGACTCAATTTGGCCCCAGCTAAATCCACTGCAACCCTCCTCACAAGCTGGACAGGAGAGCACGATTACGTCCCAGGACTCAACATAAACAACACACCCCTAACACACACACACACACACAAAATCCTAGGAGTAACATACGACACCCAAATGACATTCAAACAGCACACCATAAACACGAAAAAGAAACTGACACCCAGACTTAACGCCCTCAGATCACTTGCCCACACGAAATTTGGACACAACAAAGAAACCACCACCACAGTCTACAAACAATACATAAGATCAGTTATGGAATACGCAAGCCCGGCCTCGGCTTCCAACCTAGCTGAAACACATCATAAGACCTTACAGACCATTCAAAATAAAGCCCTGAAAATCATCACAGGATGCACAGCTACGACACCCACAGATCACCTACATCAAGAAACCAAAGTCCTCAAAGTCAAAGATCATCTAGACATGAGAGGCACACATTCCTGGCAGCAGCCTCCACGAATCAACACCACCCACTACACTACATGGCTACACACCCACAGACACCAAGAAATATCAAAACAACACCCAGCACACGCTATCACACACAAATACTGTCTTCTCTCCCTCCCTGCCCACCCCAAACCAACTTCCGGAAGCACATCCATACTCATATCACTCGCCGTTCCATTCACTCACTCATAGACAACACGCAGCTGCAAGCACGACCTCCCGAAATCCATCCTTCTGAATCCTCCCTTCCTCGCGAGGACAGAGAGTCCACCTGGCCAGGCTGAGATGCGGACACCATCCGGCTCTTCTGAGCTATCAGAAGAGACTGGATGACTCTGTCGTCGACACCTGCCCGGGTTGTAACTTGTAACACAGCACCCCATACCATTAAACACATCATAGAAGACTGCATTTCACACAACCACTTACGCCAACAACACAATTTACACTCTTTGAGAGCTCTGTGGGAAAGCCCGACCGTGGCCATGGCCTTCCCTAGGGACTCGGGGCTGTTCGGCCAGGCAGCTTAGGGAACAACAACAACAACAACAACAACACTATGCGGAGCGGTAGTGGACGCTTGCCATCATGTTCCTGTCTATTTTGACTGCCTTTCGATACAATAATATGTTGAGGGGGCATTCACATATTGTCATCATCATATATATTGCCAGCAGGGGGCATATAACCAAAAAAAATCGCCGTCAAAATAGACGCGAACTTAACTATGGCGATCGACAAATGTAAACATGACGGCGGCGGCGGCGGCGGCAGTGACATCTGACGTTTGCTATCATGTTCCCGTCTATTTTTAATGCCATTGGATACAGTAATATGTTGAGGGGGGCTTTGCCCCCCCTCACCCCCCCATGATATATTGTCATCGGCATATATATTGTCAGGCAGGGGGCAAATAACAAAAAAAAAAATCGCCGTCAAAATAGACGCGAAGTTCACCGCGGCGATCGCCCTATGTAAACATGACGACCGTATGCCCGAAAACTACATCCATCCCGTTGGGTGGTGTTACACTTACACTTTGTTACACTTTGTTGTATTCCGTCCGTTAGTGACACAGTTGAGCTGGGGCTCCACTGCGACCAGGCAGCTCCCTTTCTTCCACTCTCCATTCCAGAAGTCGGTTGGAGTTGGTGCTGGGGTATCCTGGTGTTGGTGGCCGGTCCGGTATTTTGGCCAGCCACAGTTATGTTAAAAACAATAACATTGGTCCGTTTTTAGGTCTATCTATCTATCTATTGCCAGACGCCTTACTCCCCTTATTTAATGAGGGTGGCCATACACAGAATGCCCCCAAGCGGACCTATTCCTTGTAAGAGGGACAACCCGAGCCAGTTTACTGAAGGACTTACAGGATTGACCGCTCTATTTAGGATCCGTCCGACTCCGAGGCTCTCTATGTATCTTGTTAGCACTATTTTTCTACAGTGGTGTTCGGCTAGTCCATCAACTAACCCAGCCCCTCCCTCACCCCCACCCCCCCCATCACCCCCACCCCCACCCCATCCTCGTGCAGCAGCACCCAACATACATCGTGCACATAACATTAACATTCTTCAACTGAACATAGATGGCATCAACACAAAGAAACACGAACTCTCACACTTCATCAAACAACACAACATACACATTGCCATCTTACAAGAAACAAAACTCCGCACAACACAAAAAACACCCACATTTCATAATTTCACCACCATCAGACAAGACCGGGCTGTCGGCGGGGGCGGTGGACTCATCACCCTGGTACACAAAGAAATATCATACATAGTAACCAGTGTACAAACCAAATCACTCCTCCCCCAAATGATAACACAACAGAAATACAGTCAATTAAAATACGCACTGGCAACAACTCCAACATAACCATCATAAACACATACATCCCTCCCCAAACATCCCCTACAGTACCAAATGAATACAGACCACACTTACAACACATCACAAACACCCCACACACCCCACACATCATCCTGGGTGGTGACTTCAACGCCAAGACGTCGGCCTGGTTTGTCGACAACCCCGACACAGACAGAGGGCTGGTACTACAAAACCAAACCGATAACCTCATCATCCTTAACGACATCCATCAACATACCCATATTCCTCACCAAGCCCTCTATAACCCATCATCTCCAGACATCACCTTTTGCTCCCCAGAACTCGCCCCCACAACATCCTGGAGGGTGGTCAGAACCTTAGGCTCTGACCACCTCCCGATCATTATCACCACCAAAACCAGACTCACCCCAGCTAGCCACAAACACACATACACCAATTATAAAAGAGCTAACTGGGAAGCATTCACAAATGAGACAGAACAACACTTCACAACTCTAAACAGTACACCCATCACTAACATCAACAATGCTGTACACATACTCAATAAAACTATCCAAAACGCTGACAAGAAACACATTCCAAGAGGTAACAGAAAAAGACACAACCCCAACTTCACACCAGAAATTCAAAACCTCATCAGACAACGCGACATACTGAAACACTCCCCAGCACCCCACACACAAGACATCACACAACAAATTCAAGCACTCAACACCCAAACTAACAACTAAATACAAGAACAACAAAAACTAAATTGGAATAACTTCCTACAAACACTTGATCACAAAACAAACCCCAAAAAACTATACAAAACACTAAACAGCATCACACTTTCCAACAGCAACACAACACAATCACATGCTGCAATCACAACAACAGACTCTACTCCTTCATGTAAACAACAAGCAAACACTCTCATCAATCACTTTTCACATGTCAGCCACCTAAAACCTCACAAAGACGACCGACGTGTCATCCGACGTAAGAGACAATTCCCCACAGACCCTGACTATACACCCTTCACCAATCACCAGACAAAGCATATCATCAACAATCTCAAGCACTCACCCGCCTGTGGCCTAGACAACATAAGCAACATACACCTCAGACACCTGGGACCACAAGGCATACAAGCACTCACTAACATATCAAACTACAGCTATTCACACAACACAATACCAGACATTTGGAAGCATGGTATCATCATCACTTTCCCCAAACCCAACAAAGACCCCACGCTACCCTCCTCGCACCGCCCCATCACACTCCTTTGCTCCCCCTCCAAAGTCATGGAACGCCTAGTATTACAACTAATTACACCTGACCTACCCCTAGCTCCAACACAACATGGCTTTAGGCCACTGCACTCCACAAACACTCTTCTCACAGACCTTACACAAAGAGCTTCCGACGGCATCAATTCAGCTAGACCACCACACAGATCACTATTAGCCACACTCGACATTAGTAAAGCCTTCGATGCCATCCCCCGCCACAACCTAACAAACAAAATCTACAACACAAACATGCACAACAACACAAAACGGTGGCTGGCCAACTTCCTAGCAGGCAGATGTGCACACGTATCTTTTGCCGGTCAGTCATCTAAAATCAGAAACTTTCCAAACGGAGTCCCACAAGGATCCGTCCTATCGCCCGCACTCTTCAATCTGTACATGCACGATATAACTACACCCAATACGCCCCAAATAAACTTAGCCTCCTATGCAGATGACATAACACTCACATGCACACACCATGACCCAAAAAGAGCAACAGATCTCCTTCAACCCTATCTCAACACACTACATGGCTGGTGCACTACAAACAGACTTAATCTAGCCCCAGCCAAATCCACCGCAACCCTGCTCACAAGTTGGACAGGAGAACACGAATACATCCCTCAACTCACCATAAACAACACACCCCTAACACATACACACACACCCAAAATCCTAGGAGTAACATATGATACTCATATGACATTCAAACAGCACACCACAAACATTAAAAAGAAACTGACACCCAGACTTAACGCCCTCAGGTCACTTGCTCACACAAAATTTGGACACAACAAAGAAACTACCACCACAGTATATAAACAATACATAAGATCAGTGATGGAATACGCAAGCCCAGCCTGGGCTTCTAACCTAGCTGAAACACATCATAAGACCTTACAGACTATTCAAAACAAAGCCCTGAAGATCATTACAGGCTGCACAGCTACTGCACCCACAGATCACCTACATCAAGAAACCAAAATCCTCAAAGTCAAAGACCATCTGGACATGAGAGGCACTCAATTCCTGGCAGCAGCCTCCACGAACCAAGACCACCCACTAAACTACATGGCAACACACCCACAGACACCAAGAAATATCAAAACAACACCCAGCACACGGTATCACACACAATTATTGTCCTCTCTCCCTCCCTGCCCACCCCGAACCAACTTCCAGAAGCACATCCATACTCATATCTCTCACCGATCCATCCACTCACTCACAGACAACACACAGCTGCATGCACGACCTCCCGAAATCCATCCTTCCGAATCCTCCCTTCCTCGCGAGGACAGAGTCCACCTGGCCAGGCTGAGATGCGGACACCATCCAGCTCTCCTGAGCTATCAGAAGAGACTGGATGACTCCGTTGTCGACGCCTGCCCGGGATGTAACACAGCACCCCATACCATTAAACACATCATAGAAGACTGCATTTCACACAACCACTTACGCCAACAACACAATCTACACTCAATGAGAGCTCTGTGGGAAAGCCCGATCGTGGCCATGGCCTTTCTCAGGGACTCGGGGCTGTTCGGCCAGGCAGCTTAGGGAACAACAACAACAACAACAACTAACCTGCCTTATCCTTAACAAGATTGGAAGCCAAAGCGGCACATTTTTCCTTTGCCCCTCAACTTTCTCTTCATAATTGCTGAGGGGCACAGGGCCCTGGGTGGGGCTTTGGTTTCCCGGGCGTTTCCTCACCCTCCCCAGCTCCCCGCCATGGAGTGGCTTCGGTCACCCAGGCTTTATTGTGGTCGGCAGGGAGGGTTCTGTGGGGGCGCTCGGTTATGGCCTTGGCCTTGTTCGGGGCCTTGGGGCTGTTCGGCCAGGCAGCTTGGGGAACAGCAACAACAACAACAACAACCCTTAGGTAAGCAGTACGGATTTGTATCAGGTTTACTCCCCGAGACAGGTTGCCGACCAAGGCTGACGAGTCCCATCCACCCGGATTTTTATAAGGTTGTCTCCCCTAGATGGGTTGCCGACCAAGGCTAACGAGTCCCATCCACCCTTTTTTAGGTGGGGATGGTTAATTTTTCTGGACCCCCTTCTCCTTCGAGTTTATAGCCACCATTTCCCCGGACTGGCACTTTCCGCCCAATAGTATAGGGGCCCGAACCTGGTGGTAGCGCTCCAGGAGGCTGCCCTGTCATTTGGCGAAAAATATCAGGCCAGTCGTAGTGCCGTGTACGCGCACGGGGTGCGTCCCTGCGGCTGGTTCTGGTGGGGCGTACCGAGGCCACTGGATCCTACCCCCTTGTAATCACTTGGGGGATGGTGCTGGGAATGGTCCCGGGGTAGACTGGAGCCGGAGTTCTGGGGGGGGTGATGCTCATCTGCCAGCCAAACCTACCTAACTATGACTAAAATCAAAGAAAATAAACGTAAGTCCGATGAAACAAAACCGCACAGGACAATGACAAATGCCCCCCACAAACTCAGACTTGCTAGTGTGAATGTTGGTAGTTTGAATCTGCGTGCGAATGAAGTGGTTGAGATGTGTGAGAGGAGGCGAGTGGACATCTGCTGTACCCAGGAAACACTCTGGAAGAGGCATGGGGTACAGTGGATTGTCGGAAGGAGGAAAAGATATAGGATATACTGGATGGGTGTGGAGACTGATAAAGCGAAAGGAGGAGTGGGTGTTCTGGTGGCTGAAGAGCTGGCGGAAAGTGTGCTTCAGATTACGAGAGTTAGTGAAAGGCTGATTGTTTTGAAGTTGAAAGTTGGTGAAAGAATTCTGAATGTGATATCTGCATATGCCCCACAGGCTGGTTTACAGAAAGAGATAAAAGAGGACTTCTGGAATGACACCGTCAGTGTCATTTCAGGCCTCTCGGAGAACGAAATAACTATCGTGGGGGGGGACCTCAATGGTCACGTGGGAGCATCTGCAGATGGATACGAGGGGGTACATGGAGGAATTGGTTACGGAAGGAGAAATCTAGAAGGCGAATATATATTGGAGTCCTGCGTTGCACTCAACATGGTTGTGTGTAACACAAAGTTCAAGAAAAGACAGAGCCACCTGATCACATATAACTCTGGGGTCTCCAGTAGCCAGATAGATTACTTCTTGGTTAACAGGAAAGACTGGAAACTAGTTCGAGATGTAAAGGTCATCCCGAGCGAAGAATGTATCCCCCAGCATAAGCTACTTGTGTGCGACATGAGCTTATACAGAGATCCTAAGCGCAAGAAGGTTTACATACCCAAAAGGAAAGTGTGGCTGCTGAAGGACAAGGAAGTTAGGGATAGGTTTCATAATGAACTGGAGGAAATGAATAGAAATAAGGAAGCTAGGCCTAACGATGTAAATAGCCAATGGAACTTTCTTAAGCATAGCCTTATCGCTGCCACTGACAAAGTCTGTGGGAAAACAAAGGGTCACCCCAGGAATAAGACCTCTTGGTGGTGGAACGATGAGGTAGAACATGCTGTGAAAGAGAAAAGGAGATGCTTCAAAGCATGGAAGAAAGGAGGCAGCAGGGAGGAATACCAGGCAGCTAAACGAACTGCCAAAAGAGTTATTTACAATGCTAAAAATCGCATTAAGGACCTGGTCCTCGAACAAGTGTGTAACACTGACAATCCCAATGGGATCTTCAACCTAGCTAGGCGAGTTAAAAATGACAGTAGGGATATTATAGGTGAACAGTGTGTTAGAGATGATAATGGGAAGATTGTGTATGCAGAAAATGAAATCAGAGAAGCATGGAAGGTACACTATGAACGATTGCTAAATGTAGAGTTTGAATGGGATAAGGAACAGCTTAGTATCGAAAAACCAATATCTGGGCCCCCTCCTTTGATAGCACCAGCTGTAGTGAGCGACGCAATCAATAAAATGAAGGACGGTAAAGCTCCAGGTTGCTCCGACATTGTCGCTGAGATGATAAAAGCCTCAGGGGAGATTGGTGTAAACTTAGTCACTGAGTTGATAAACACCATTATTAAAGATGAGAAAATCCCAGAGGATTGGCTCAAAAGTGTAATAGTAAATATATACAAAGGAAAAGGGGATGCGCTAGATAGAGGAAATTATAGGGGCCTGAAAATGCTTGACCAAATCATGAAGGTCTGTGAGAGAGTCCTTGAGGGTTTGATCAGGCAAAGCATCTCTATTGATGATATGCAGTTTGGTTTTATGCCAGGACGTGGTACAACCGATGCTATCTTCATAGTCAGGCAGATACAGGAAAGATACCTACTAAAAGGCAGGGATCTTTACTTTGTGTTTGTGGACCTGGAGAAGGCCTTTGATAGGGTACCTAGAGATGTTGTACAGTGGGCTATGAGGAAACTTGGTGTGGAAGAGTGGCTGGTGCGTGTGATAATGAAGATGTATGAGGATTCGCGAAGTTCGGTGAGGGTGAAAGGTGTACTGAGTGATGAATTCGCAGTCCGTGTTGGAGTCCATCAGGGTTCAGTGTTAAGCCCCCTCCTCTTTATTATGGTCTTGGAGGCGCTGTCTAGAGTTTTTAGAGGCGGACTCCCGTTGGAACTGTTTTATGCAGACGATTTAGTCCTAATAGCTGACAGTATGCAGGATGCTGAGGCCAAATTCAGAAAGTGGAGAGAGGGCATGGCGAGCAAGGGTTTAAGAGTCAATATTAACAAAACCAAGGTTATGCATTGTAGTTTGAGACGAGGCAATGTGGAAAAGAGCGGTGCATACCCATGTGCAGTGTGTGGAAAGGGAGTGGGCGTTAACTCAATTCAATGTAGCATCTGTCGATGTTGGGTACACCATGGGAGTAAGCGCTGTAGTAGAATAAAGGGGCCCCTGCCGAAGGATAAGTCAGAAATAGAGAAATTTGAGTGCGTAGTGTGCAAAGGCGAGCTTGTGTTAAGTGATGATCCTGTGGCTGTGAATTTTGGAAATGAGTCTTTGGAGCTGGTGAACAAGTTTTGTTACCTAGGAGATACCATCTCTGCCGGTGGTGGGGCCGAGGCTGCCACTGTTGCTAGAATTAGGTGTGGCTGGGGGAAGTTCAGAGAATTGATGCCAATCCTGACCATGAAAAGAATGCCTCTCCCCCTGAAGGGAAAGGTGTATGCCTCATGTGTTAGAAGTGCAATGACGTATGCCTCAGAAACATGGGCCGTTAAAGTAGAGGATGTCAACAGAATGGAGCGTAATGAGATGAGAATGGTGAGATGGATGTGTGGGGCCAGGCTACAGGATAGAATAACAAATGTTGAGCTGAGGAGACGTTTAGGTATAAAGAGTATTAGCGAGGTGATGCGTACAAGTAGACTGGGATGGTATGGACATGTGGAGAGAATGGATGAACAAAATTGGGTGACAAAATGCAGGTCTGTGATTGTGGAGGGAGCTGCACCAAGGGGTGGACCGAGGAAGACCTGGGATCGGACTATACGCGCCGATCTCAAATCCAAGAACTTGACAAGTGAAGCAGCCCTTAACAGGGTTGCCTGGAACGCCGCCATTAGGACAAGAGACTGAAACTGCACTTATGTGTGGAACACTCAGTCTTAAAATGTTATGTATGTATTAATTCTAAGATTTTGTACGTTCGGCCTATTAGTTTGGCTATTTTAACACCTTTCGCCCCATTTCGTTGTCAATTTCGAAACCTTTCGTGCCATTCAGATCTCAATTTTTTCCTGGCGAGCGATAGCGAGCCTGGAATTTTAACAGGGACCGGACCTTCGGCCGAGACATGTTTTTTCTTTAAGCTTGATGGAGGTATAGAGAGGAAACTAAAAAAATATGTTAATGACTATATGGTGCGTTCTTTCTGGGTTGGGCAGAAATCGTAACCCCTAACCTCTCATAACTCAAAAAGGAATAGAGTAATCGAGCTAATATTTCTACCAAATAGGAAGACTTGGCCAGGGAATATGTGTATAAATTGACAGCTCATTTACTCTAGCCCTTTTTGAGTTACAAAGGTTAGAGGTTGCGATTTCTGGCCAACCTAGAATGAACGGACTATATACTGTATATATAAACCAAAAACTAACCACTACCCCCTTAAAGTGCATACCATCATCTAACATTAGCCAGGATCAAAGGTTATAAGTCGTCGCCCCTACTGTACACTCGGATACCATATAGTCTCTAGCCCTATCTATTCTATTCTATATACTCAGGCCCAATCCCCACTTTTCCTATTTTATTGTCTATTTTTTTCCCTCTTTTCCTTTTCTTTTCTTTTTTTTTGGGGGGGCCGACTCAAGACAGAGCCAGAATAGGGACATCACAATATACAACAATGAACACACAAAAACAAAATACAAATTCACACACTGATCACTCATACAAATTCGTGGACTTCACCTATTTCTAATTATGGAAGTATATCTCTGGAAACCAATTTATGAATATAACTTTCTATAAATCAAATACCAAAACTATATATACTATTTATTGAAAATCAAGTTGTATCCAAAAATCAATCCATTTAGTTATAATTGCATAAAGAAAAACATAGGGGGGTCCACAAATTCTTATGAGTGGGCTAGATACTATGGTATCCGAGTGTACGGTGGCACTAATAAGTCATGGCCCAGCTGTCATTACTTTTGGATTGCTCTGTGCTTTATTAATGTCTGCCAGATGTTGAATAGGGTGGGTAAGTGTAGAAACATGTTTGAATATTTCACTAGATATGAAGAAATGAAGCTTAGATATGTTGATACCAATTAATTATTGTTGAAAATATACTTGGTGCCGAGACATGATTTATTAGCGCGACTGTACCAGCGACGTTTTGTCAATTTTACCCAAGCTATTTTTAGACGACTTTGTGAAGCTTAAGAAGGATCTGTGGTCGTAAAAAGGGTTAAGTGAGATAGTTCAAAGCCTATTAATTGCTGGAGTCCCTTTTGAAACGATTAACCCTTTCTGTGCCGGTGCTGTCCTTTTCACTTTATTCTGGCTACTATTAGACGATTGTATTCAGATTTATAAGGGCTTCCAGCAATTACCAGGCTTCGAACTATCTCACTTAACCTTTTTACTACTACAGATCCTTCTTAAACTGTACAAAATCGTCTAAATATAGTTAGAATAAAATGATAAAGACGTCGCCAGTACAGTAGGGGTTAAATCGTCTAATAGTAGCCAGAATCAAAGGTACTAAAGCGTCGTCGGTACAGTCGGACTAATAAGTAATGTCTCCGCACCAAGTATGTTTTGATCAATTATTGGTATCAGCAATATTTACACATGCTTATTTTCTTCTCTTTGAGTGAGATATACCAACATGTTCCTACACTTACCCACCCTATTCAACATCTGACAGACATTAATATAGCACAGAGTGAGCCAAACATAATGACAGCTGAGACATGACTTATTATAGCGTCGTCGGTACAGAAGGGGTTAAAGGCTCAAAGATTCGTATTGGTCAAACGTTAAAGGGAGATGGGCTATTTATTTGCAAATATATTTATCTTTTTATTATTTTTTAGTTTCCTCCCAAGACCTCCATCAAGCTTAAAATTACACCCCCAAAACCCCCTCTCAAGCTAAATTTGTACATTTCCGGCTGAAGGTTCCTCCTACAATTACAGGCTCGCTATTGCTTGCCAGGAAAAAAAAAACGTAATTTTTTTGAAAAGACTCGCAGCCTTATTTGCGAGTTTTTGTTTCCAATTTTGTTTGAAAATGGTAGTTTTGATGCTATTAGTTATAATTCCACTGTGGGAGGATAGTTTTGATAGTTAACTATAGTTTTGATGTAAATACTACCGCAACTACGAATCTTGTTTCCGAGACCTAGTATATTAACCTAACCAAACAACCCAACCTAACCTAACCTAGACCCAGTATGTGGGATACAACATGCATACTTGCATGCCAGCTACTGTGGGTTCATATATTAGACATACAGTAACATCTTTGTAGAACATAACACTTTACCGTAGCGAGTGTACTCCATTCCGAACACTTTTTGTAAACATTGAACACGTCCGTAGCAGAGCTCTCAAGATTGCGGGACTGAAGAACAAGAGTTTGTTTACGCGCGGGACTATTGTTATCAACAAAATCGAGTGTTACAAAACTTATCAAAACTATTCTCCCACAACGGAATCTATGTGAGTATATTATAAGGATTCCATAGAGCTTCACTTTCCCTAATAAATTATGTATAATAAGTCTGCGAGTCTATTCCCTATAATTATAAAAAAAAAAACGATACCTAAATGGCACAAAAGGTCCTAATAGTGACAAAGAAATGGGTGAAAGGTCTTAAAATCGCCAAACAAAGGGGTCAAACTTCTTAAAATCTGAAAACTAATGGGACTAAACATGAGGGAGAAGAGGAGCCAGAAAAACGACCCATCTCCCCTTAAATATGTTAAGAAATGAACTCATGGGTCGTATTATTTTGGTCCCCCTTCTTCCTCATGTTTCGGCCCATTAGTTTTCAGATCTTAAGACGTTCGGCCCATTAGTTTGGCGATTTTAACCCATTGAGTACCAGGGACGGCCTTTTCATCATATTCTGGCGACTATTAGACAATTTTATTCAGCTTGGGAAGGACCTCTACCAATGATATGGCTTCAAACTATCTCAACCAACCCTTTTAACTACCACAGATCCTTCCCAAGCTGCATAATATCGTCTAAATATAGCTAGAAAAAAAAATAACACGTCGCTGGTACTCAAAGGGTTAATAAGACCCTTCACCCCATTTAATTGTCACACCGAAATTCCGTGCACTAACCATTATGCTATAAAGACAAGCTTCGAACCATCTCGCTTAAGGGGGTAGTACTCGCTTTTTCTGGACCCCCTTCTTCCTCATGTTTAGCATACAGTACTTCCCATTGCTCCGAAAACCTTCCTTCCTTCACACTTTCTGTTTTACCTCCATTTCCATACCTCCACTCCTGCTTATCATTGTTGTTGTTGTTGCTGTTCCCCAGGCTGTCTGGCCGAATAGCCCCAAGGTCCTGAGCAAGGCCAAGGCCATAAATGAGCACCCCCACAAAACCCTCCCTGCTTACCACTAATGAAGCCCGGGTGACTGAAGCCATTCTAAGGTTGGGAGCTGAGGAGGGTGTGGAAATGCCCGGGAAACCAAAGCCCCACCCAAGGCCCTGTACTCCTCAGCAATTATGAAGGGAAAGTTGAGGGGCAAAGGAAAAATGTGACGCTTTGGTCCCCAATCTGCCAACCTCTAGGTTGGCAGTAGGGAGGTCAATCCACGGAAGAGACGCCGTCACTTGAGATCTAGAAAATATAGAAGTAAAAGGAACAGTAAGAGTAAGCTATGGGTATGGCAGATGGAGATCGCTCAGCTCCCACTCTGACAGACCAGCCCATCACCACTCCTGCTTATCGTTCCTCCTAGATATTTAAAATTTAACACTCTACTTGTTCCAATAATTCCCCATCCAGCCTCACATCTAGATTCACCCTACGATCACCCCTATTATACACCATTACTTTACTTTTATTGACATTTACCTTCAGTTTCCTCCTCACACAAACCACACCAAACTCTTTGACTACCTGCTGCAGTTTCTCCTCAGAATCCGCCACCAACGCTGTGTCATCAGCAAACTGCAACTGATTCAACTCCCAATCCCTACCATTAATTATTTCCTACTAAACTCAATCCTCTTGAACCTCTTCCCATATTTCTCATTTTCACCTCCCTCACCACACCATCCTTAAACATATTAAACAGCCAAGGTGACATTACACAACCCTGTCGCAAACCCACATTTACCTCAAACCATTCACTCAACTCACCATCAGAACATGCATGCATGCATTTATACAATCCTTATGAAAATTAAATTGGAGGTGAATGTTATTCCAATGAAATGGAAGTTGTATATACTTTTTTAAACATGGTGCACTGGCTTGGAGCAAAGCTTGGAGCAAGCCTGTGTTGTTTTTCTCGTCATGTGATGATCTTGCGACGATGGTCTTGCGACGGGACCGGAAAAACACACCTTATGTTTTCGTCAGCTTCAGGGTTTCTAAGGTAGAGGCTTCCTTCGTAGAGGCTCCTATTCAAGAGCTAGAACATTTATGTTTGGTATTTATTGTTGTATGTTTGCATGTATTTACATAGCCATACCCATTATCCTAATTCCCACGGCCAACCATTATTCGAATAGTATTGAAGGGGATTTTCGAGGCGTTATTCGCAGTCGCACATCCCGGCATCCGCGGTCACGAGTCACGACCGTTACGCGTATAATTTGACAATCTTTTTTTGAAATTATCACACTGCTAGCAGTTATTTGCCTTCTGCTGGCAATAGGCCTAGGATACAGGCATATATGATGATTAGCTAGCCTAGGCATAGGCCTATATCATTTTTATCCACCGGATTTTTTTTGGTCAATATTTACGAGTCACACCACAGCTGGGATCTCATTTTTAACGGTAGTTTTGGGTTCCTATCATTCTATGCTTCATTGCTAGGCTATAGGCTATACTTTTTATCCACCGGAAAATATATTTTTTTCTTGTGTTTTTTTTTTTTTTTTTTTTTAGCATTAGCCTAGCCTAGGCTAGGCTAGGCCTAACCTAACCTAACCAAAAAACCTAACCTAACCTAACCTAACCTAACTAGCCCCCAAATACATTTAGGTTAGGTTAGGTTAGGTTTTTAGGTTAGGTTAGGTAGCCTAATGCTAGGCTAGCCTAAATTTTTTTTTTTTTTTTTTTTTTTCCCCGGTGGATAGAAAGTATATAGGCTAGCAATGAAGCATAGAATGATAGGAACCCAAAACTACCCTTAGAAATGAGATTCCAGCTGTACCTGAGGATCATCTTACCAAAACGGTTAGAGATTAATGCAGGATTACGGGGCCCGGGGGTCTGCAGACTGCAGAGCGCTGATTGGCCCAACTCGGCTGATCCCCCTTCACACCCAAGTTCCAACCCTTCTCGTCCATAGGCCTATGCTTATCCAATTTTATCTTTAAGCTCCCTACCATTTTTAATCCCACTATAGCACTTGGTAGTCCATTCCACCCATCTACAACTCTGTTACCAAACCAATATTTGCCTATATCTTTTCTGAAACGAAATTTACCTAATTTGAAACCATTGGTACGAGTTCTTTCGCTATCACTGAGCTTTAGTACATTTGTCATGTCCCCTTTGTTAATCCCACTAACCCACTTGAACACCTCTATCATTATCATATCCCCTCTAACTCTGCGTCTCTCACGAATGTAAACCTAATTTCTTCAACCTTTCTTCATACGGAAGATTTCTAATATTATGGATCATTTTTGTCATTCTATGCTGTACTCTCTCCAATGAATCTATGTCCATTCTGTAATAAGGACACCAAAATTGGACAGCATAATCCATATGGGGTCTCACTAATGACAAGTAAAGTTTTAAGATAACATCAGCAGTTCTGTTACTCACACTCCTAGAGATGAACCCGAGAATCCTGTTTGCCTTATTACGAACGCTTATACAGTACACTGTTTTCTAGGCTTCAAATCATTGCTAACAAACACACCTAGATCTTTCTCGCAGTCTGAATTTTCTAATTCTAAATTAGCTAGTTTATATTTAATATTTGTTTGCATCTTCCCTATCTTTAATACCTTGCATTTGTCAATGTTAAACTTCATCTGCCAATTTACTGACCATTCATGTAAGGTATCTTATCTTCTAGATCCCTTTGGAGGGACTCTATATCGCTATCTGAATCAATTTATTTCCCCATTTTAGTATCGTCTGCGAATTTACTTATCCTACTAGTTATACCTAAAATCCTAAATCTAGGTCATTTATGTATATAAGAAACAACAGGGGACCTAATACCGATCCCTGGGGGACACCACTTTTGACTGCTCCCCACTCTGACTTGGTACCATTTATGCTGACTCTCTGTTTCCTACCAATTAGCCATGACCTAATCCATCCAATGTAGTCTCCTTGAATGCTACCGAAATGAGATCCCAGCTGTGGTGCGGCTCGTAAATATTGACCGATGGTTACAAAAAGTCCCGGCGGGGATGAACCCTCTCCCAATTCGATGATAATGCGGGGGGCTGAATATAGACTAGGAGGTGATACAGTGGTAACAGTGGTAAGTACTGATCTGGAAAAGGACTTGGGGGTGTACATTTCATCTGATCTAAAGGTGGCACAGCATGTTAACAAGATAGTAGCCAAAGCAAACGGTAGATTACTAGATTGGGTATCATTAAACGTAACTTTGAGTTCTTGAATAAAGTACAGTGTTGGTCACCTTTCCTAGTTAAGGACATCGAACATATAGAGAGGGTCCAACACAGGGCCACCAGGATGGTCATTGAATTTGAAGGATTAAGCTATGAAGAGAGATGTCGGCGTTTAGGGATTCAGACATTGAAAGATAGGAGAATTAGAGGGGACATGATTCAAAAGTACAGTATAAGCTATTACATGGCGTAGATAACATTGATCACACCAAGTTCTTCCAAATCAGCAACAACTCTGATAAATGTTTACCTATGGTCCCGTTAAAATATCATGGTAGGATGTAGTGAGCGGGCGTACCGCCATCTTTGTTTACATTACGCGTAGTGGCGTCGGACCTTTCCCATCATGTTCCCGTCTATTTTAAGCTAACCTAACCTAACCTAACCTAATATTCATGTAGTAATGACAGGGGGCAAATAGCAGAAAATATAGCGTCGAAATAGACGGGAACGTAGTGCGACCGCGGCGATCGCCCTATGTAAACAATGACGACCGTACGCCCGAACTCTACATCCATCCCAAATATCCTCAAGTAACCTATTAAAAACTGTTCAGGGGACTGGTTAGAACTTGTAGGATGTTTAATTGAATGTCGGAAATCAGTATTTACTGAGAAATAACAGTCTTAAAATGCGCTATGGGTCACCCAGGGTCCCTGCCCTCTCTTTCCCAGGTAATGTTATGTTCTATCTATCTATTGCCTGACGCCGTGATCCCCGAAGGGGTGGCCACGAACGAACCGCCCCCATGCACCTCTGTCCCCAGTCAGTCGACGCCTCTCCCCCCAACCAGCACCGCCTTCATTCATGTACTTCCTCACTCAATCCTTCCACCTCTCATTCGGTCTACCTCTCCCTCTCTGTCCCTCCACCTCGCTCTCGTACACCCTCTTAGTCATTCTCTCGCTTTCCATACGTTCCATATGGCCGAACCATCTCAAGTTACTTGTTCCATTTCACACTTTCCAGCACATCTACCTCCACACCACACCTCCTTCTTACTTCCTCATTAGTCTGTCTATCCCTCCATGTAACTCCGCACACACTCCTTAAGTAATTCATTTCCACTGCTCTCACTCTTGGTCTGAGTCTCTCAACCAACGTCCATGCTTCGCTTCTGTAAGTCAGTGTCGGGATTACCACACTGTCATGCAAGGACTTCTTCACTTCCATACTGACCACCCTCACTTCCATACTGACCACCCTATTTCTTGTTACTGCATAGCGTTCATACAACCCTCTTCCCCTGTTGTACCCTCTCCCGCACTTCTTCATCCATAGTCCCATCTTTACTCAACACACTGCCCAGATACTTAAAAGAGTTATACTTAAATGTTATGTTATGTTATATTATATTATATTAGGGTTAAGTTAGGTTAGGTTAGGTTAATCTAATCTAATCTAATCTAATATAATATTTGTACATTTTGGGCAGTAGGCGGGGCCGCGCGTATGTGGCGGCGTACAGACCCTCCCGTAAAACATAGCGCATTTTAAGACTTATTTCTCAGTACAGTAAATACTGATTTCCGACCTTCAATTAAACATCCTACAAGTTCTAACCAGTCCCCTGAACAGTTTTTAATAGGTTACTTGAGGATAATTTAACGGGACCATAGGTAAATTTTTACCGCGTTAAGAGTTATTAAACATTGGAATGCATTACCAGAGAGGGTGGTAATGTCGGAGAGTGTTTCAAAATTTAAAGCAAATTATGATAAACATGTGGGTATTGTTTAAATATTTTTTAAACTAATAATTTAGAGGTGGTGGTCCACAAAAGAAGGCTCCTTCTTACTCCGCCACTAGATATGATTATATAAGTAAGTATTATAAGATATTGGCGGCACACCATGGCGGAAGGCGGACGCAAGTTTTGAGGCTCCGGCATATGTTATGGGAATGGTCAATTAATTCATGGAATATCGAGTGCATACGGGGCTAGCAAGAAGAGGAAGGATTTAGTGAAGTGTTTGGAGGATATATTGGTGTGGTGGAGGGGTGATATATAGTGTAATAAGAGTGTGTAGTGACGGGACAGTGGTAGGGTTGTGAGTTGTTGAGTTTGTAAACAAACATGGCAGAGGGAATTTCGGGTATGACGGAGGCGGAAGGAAGGTTACAACGTTTTCGGGGATTTAAGAGCACAGATTAGAAGTTAGAAGAGGTTAGTATTGTTGTGAAGGATTTGGAAAAGTGGATGAGTGATACGGAGAAATGGAAGGGGGATATTGGTGAGAAAGTTAAGGCACTGTGTGTAATGTGTGGTGTGACAGGTGGGGAAGGGAATAGGCCTAGCGAAGGAAGTGAATGCCGGCCTATTTTGGCAGTTAATGAGAGCCTAGAGATGGTATTGAAAAGGGTAGATGAACTGGGAGCAGAGAATATGGCATTGAAGGAGCAGCTGAAGGAATACGAAGGACGTTTCACGGAAGTAAAGGAGTCGACTGCATGGACGGTGGTAGGTAAACAAAAAGTCAAGGATTTGGAGGATATTATGAAAGAGCAAAAGGAAGAAATGAATATGACCAAAAAAAGTTTTGAGAGTGCAGTTGTAGGGGTCATGAAGAACAAGGAGAGTGTCGTGAGGGAGGCCATGGACAGGGATAGGGGTGTAATCTTGTATGGAGATATAGAGACTCATATGAATGATAATGGAGTGAGAAAAGTGAGTGATATGGAGACAGTGAAGGAGGTCTTGAAAGGTGTGGATGAGGACGAATATGGATGGGAAGGGCAGGTGGAGGAGGTCAGTAGGATAGGTAGATATAAAAGGGGAGAGATGAGACCTATAAGGGTACAGTTTAAAACTAGGGTAGTGGCGGAGACTGTGACAAATTTTAGTTGGAGGCTAAATACAAATGATAAACTGAAACACATAAGACTAAAGAAGGATTTGAGTATAGAACAAAGGAAAAAAATTAAGGAATTACAAGAAAAGGCTGATGAAAATAATGGAAAGTTGGATGAGGAGGATAAGAGAAATTTTTACTGGAGAGTGAGGGACGGAAAAGTGAGGAAGTGGTTTATAAGAGTAGAAGGAAGGGGGAGATCAGGGAGGGGAGAGAATGTGATGGGAGTTGTGACGGAGGAGGAGAACGGGGGGGAGGTGTCACAGGGAGAGACAGGAGACAAAGAGGCAGACCCAGTAGTGCTAACGGGGGAGTAGGGTACGGACTGGAGGAGCGGGATGGTGTAATTGCTGAAGGAATGGTAGATGGATTAAGGATTATGTTTAGTAATGTGGATGTGTTTACCCAGGACAAGAAAAGAGAACTGATATGTAGGTTGCAGGATGAAGAGGAAAAACCTGATGTCATAGCCCTACAGGAAGTAAGACCAAAAAATGCTAGAATTGAAAGGGAACTGGTGGAATATAGTTTGGAGGGTTTTGAGTTATATGAGAGAAATGCTATTAGAGCAGAGGTTGGAAGAGGACTGTTTATTTATGTAAGAAAAGAGCTCAAGGTTAATGAGGTGGATATGAGACAGCAGTATTGTGAGTATTTGTGTAAGAGGATCAATTCTAATTGCCTCTATATATAGAAGCCCAAATAATAGCAGGGGAGAGGATGATAACCTACTGAAAGCAATGGAGGAGATAGATAATAGAGAGAACAAATATAAAATTTTGATTGGAGATTTCAATTTGCCAAGGATCAACTGGGCAAATTGTACTACTCCAGCGGGACAGGGTAGCCTGGAAAATAAATGTATAGAGAAAGTGAGAGACTGTTTTTTAACGCAACATATTGTAGAGATGACAAGATATAGAGATGGGACGCAGGGGAGTGTACTTGATTTGATTTTTAGCAATGAAGAGGATATAGTGGAACATGTTAATGTGGATAGCCCTATAGGTCGTAGTGACCATGCCTGTATAAGCTTTAGTTGTAACATTAAATCAGAGAGGGATAATAGAAGCAATAGAAAAATATACATGTATGATAGAGCAGATTATGAGCTGCTGAGACGGTGTTTGGACATTGACTGGGGGGAATACTTGAACGGTGAAGACGCTGAAGGAATGTGGAGGAAAATTAGAGTCAAACTGGAGAATGCTGTATCCAAAAGTGTACCAGTAAGGGAATATAAGGATAAAACAAAATTGAGGAAAAAAACTAACCCAGAATTGCCAATGAAAAGAAAGCTTTGGATATTGATTAGAAGAAAGAAACGATTGTGGGAAAGATTAAAATTGTTAAAAAAGAACAGGGGGTCTAGTATAGAGGCTAAGGAAGTGGATCTGGAACGCAGTCAAATAAACAATAAAATAAGGTGAGAAACAAGGAGGGGGGTGAAAGAGAGGGAGAGAGAGATAGCTAGAAATGTGAAGGATAATCCAAAAATATTCTGGAAGTACATTCAGGAAAAGTTAACAAGAAGAGTAGGGATCCCAGAGCTGGTAGGGGGGTTGAATGATGGGAGTAGAGCGGAGACTGATAAGGAGAAAGCAGAGGTGCTGGGGAAATACTTTGGGGGGGTACTAACAGTGGAGTCGGAGGATGCAGTGCCTACTATTCCCATCAAACAGGCACCGGCACTAGAACTAATAGAGTTTTCCCATGCTAGAATAAGAAGGGCTATAGAAAAAATGAACAGAAGTAAGTCACCGGGACCGGATGGGATACACCCAAGAATCATAAAGGAAGGAGGGGAGATGTTAGTAGAGCCATTGAAAATGTTATTTGAGGTATCGTTTAATACAGGACAAATCCGTGGTGATGGGCTGGTCTATCAGAGTGAGAGCTGAGCAATCTCTGCCATACCCATAGCTTACTCTGACTATTCCTTTAACTTATATATTTTCTAGATCTCAAGTGACGGCGTCTCTTCCGTGGATTGACCTCCCAATCTACCAAGATTGGAAGCCAAAGTGTCACATTTTTCCCTTGCCCCTCAACTTTCTCTCCATAATTACTGAGGGGCACAGGGCCCTGGGTGGGGCTTTGGTTTCCCGGGCGTTTCCGCACCCTCCTCAGCCCCCCGCCATGGAGTGGCTTCGGTCACCCAGGCTTTATTGTGGTCGGCGGGGAGGGTTCTGTGGGGGCACTCGTTTATGGCCTTGGAATTGCTCGGGGCCTTGGGGCTGTTCGGCCAGGCAGCTTGGGGAACAACAACAACAACAACAACAGGACAAATCCCGATGGACTGGAGAGAGGTGAACATAACAGCTATATTTAAGAAGGGAAAGAGAAATGACCCAGGGAATTATAGACCAGTCAGTTTGACAAGTGTTGTGTGTAAACTAATGGAAACGGTAATTAGAGAAGGAATAATGGATCATATGAAGTCAAACCAACTTTTCAGTGGGAGACAGTTCGGATTCTTGCCGGGGAGGTCGACGGTACTACAGCTAATTAAGGTGGTAGATGATTGGATTCAAATTCTAGAAGATGGTGATGTAATAGACGTGGTATATTACGATTTTATGAAGGCCTTCGATAAGGTCCCACATAAAAGGTTAATAGAGAAAGTTAGAAGCTATAATATAGGGGAGAAATGTGTGAAATGGATAGAAGCCTTCCTGAAAGATCGGAGACAGAGGGAATCAGAGAGATCGGTGAATGGAATAGGCTCGGGGTTGAGGGAAATTACAAGTGGGGTACCTCAGGGATCTGTGTTGGGACCACTGCTGTTCGTTATATTTATCAACGACTTGCCTGAAGTTATAACTAATGGAAGTGAGGTATACCTGTATGCAGATGACACTAAGCTGTATAGAAGAGTGAGGAGTAAGGAAGATATGGGTTTGCTTCAAGGAGATGTGGAGGGCATGAAGGGATGGTCTGAGCATTGGTTAATGCCTTTTCATCCAAAAAAATGCAAGTACATGCGGATTGGGACCAGCAAGATAGACAAGGTAGGATACAGTATGTATGAAGCGATGGAGGAAGTGAATGCAGAAAAGGATATAGGAGTAGTGATAGACAATAAGTTAAATTTCTCAGAACATTTAGCGGAAAAGATAAACAAAGCCAATAGAATTGTAGGGCTGATAAGGAGGACATTTGTGTCACTTGACGAAGAAATCTTCAGGAATCTCTATACAGCGCTGGAATATGCGAACCAGGTGTGGGCTCCATATATGGTAAAGGATATAGAAGCAGTGGAGAAAGTGCAAAGGAGAGCTAGCAAGCTGGTACCAACGTTGAAGAACGCGGGCTATGAGCAGAGGTTGAGGACACCTGGGGCTTCCGACACTGGCATATAGGAGAAAGAGAGGGGATATGATAGAGACTTTTAAGATAGTGTCAGGAAAGTACGATGAGGATGTGTGTGAAGGTATCTTCTTGATGCGGGAGGGAACAAGAACGAGATGACACTCTAAGAAAATTTACAAAGAAAGAAATAGGCTTGAGAAGGCAAAGAACTCATTTTGTGATAGAGTGGTAAATGAGTGGAACGCACTGCCCCAGTATGTAGTCGATTCCGAATCAATAAGGGAGTTTGAAAGTAATCTTGATAAAGCATGGGGAAGACAAGATTTGAAGTTTGATTATAAAACAAAAATACCGAATAGTAAAAATGTTGCGTCTGCTACCGCCGCCGCCAACACCGTGAACGACCGCAGCAGTGCAAGTACTGGTACTGAGCTGGATACACAGGCATAGTTTGCCTTTTTCCAGAGGATCTACTGTAAGAAACTGTAAGAAAGTACGATTAGGTAAGTACAGTACCAGTTGTTGTTGTTGTTCCCTAAGCTGCCTGGCCGAACAGCCCCACAGGGGATGGTTGTGACGGTTTGGCTCCCGAAACTGCTCCCCGCGGCCGGCATCCGGTTGTCCTCCACTGGTCGTTGATCTTGTCTCCGGCCGTGGAGGGTCGGCAGCCATCCGCGGTTGGCAGCTCCGGGAGGTGGTCCCACGGCGTAGACGCCGCCACATCAGGACCGGTAAGTACCAGTAGCCTTCAGTACAGTACCTGTATTGGTGACACATGATAATCTTGACCAAAAATTTTGAAGGCTAACATATTCAATCTTTATGATCCATACATCATTCCTAGGCCTATTTATATACAGTATGTCATTAGGCTACTGCCGCAAATTAAATTATATTTCATTTGACTTTCTGTGTTAAATAACGATGGAAGCAAGAAAGTTGGCCATCTTGAATATTCGATGCCGGTGGGGGCGGAGAACCGAGAACTACTGTACCGTATATACAGTATATATTTTTCGCTTGTCCTTGATTAACAGGGCTAGGACCGTAGGACGTGCCCTTGTTACAGGGACTTTACTGGACATTTACCATGAATTACTAGACCTGATTGTCCAAACTCTTGACATCTACCAATGGAATGGGATGGGATCGAACTGCAGGCCTTCTATCAGCAGTTAGACATGCTAATGACCATACCACGGTCTGTGGCATGCATAGGAATGGTGTGGGAGAAAATTAGATTGCTAATTTTTTATTTTTTAAGCATTATACTAACCTTGAATGGGCTAGAAACCTTGCTACTACTGTATAGGCCTAGTAGCTATGTTAATTTTTGTTACTACAGCAGTGTTTTCTTTTTCTTTTTTCAGATATAATGTACTTTTCTGTCCAGTAACACAATGAACTATCTAAGAAACAGGTTGATAATTGTGGGCAAACTTCGACAAAATGCATGTTCAGTGCAGCTGCCGGTACAAAGACACTTCACCTATTCCTTATGCTGTAAGAAAGCCAGTGAACAATCGAATGAAAATGCTCTGCGGAAAAGTAGAAAACTCTTTTCTAGTAAATTGTATGTTAGTCATCGTAGATTTTATAGTGATAAAGCAAACGTTGATACATTAAAAGTGGTTAGAAATTCAGAAGCTGATAGTATTCCAGCAAGCAATTCCAGAAATCATACCAACTCATATATATTGCTAGATAATTATGATGAAGCGAGTGATCCTCAGCCACTTGCAACACTTCATAATGACAGCAGAATTACCGGTACTCAAGATCATGTGAATACCCAAGAAAATAGCTCCTCCCAATACCTCACAAAAGATCACAAAGAAAATAGAAAATCAGTAGAGTTCACAAAAGGGAATATTTACTCCACTATAGAAAATCACACAGAAAGTCTGAATAACCAAGTTAGTCTGAGAAATCCCTCAATCAGTGAAGCCAAGGATGATGAGAATCCCGTTAAGAATTTAGCCAACTCCTCAGTTGCTGCAGTTCCACCCAAAAATAACGATAATCGAAAAGCTACCATCGCTCTGGCAGAAAATGTGAAGGAAATTGATCCGGAAACTCACCTAGGCCTCGTAAATGAAATAGTCGACCCTACCATCGTCGAGGGCCCTTCAGGTGATCTCCCGGTGAGCGAGAGGGAAGGGGACTGGTCGAGGGAGATGGCTTGGGTAAAGAGTCAAGAGTCGACAGATGTTATGGCCGCCCCAAGGGATGTGGCGGAAATTGATCTCATGGCTCCGGAGATGAAACCTACCTTCAACTTTGCAGCTTATGTCAACAAGTAAGAGTAGCTGCCGGTACCAGTATTTAAGCTAAATTATTTCCTCTCTCCTTCTTTTATCTTTTCTTTACCGTTACTTTTTCTCTCTCCTCTCCTCTCCTCTCCTCTCCTCTCCTCTCCTCTCCTCTCCTCTCCTCTCCTCTCCTCTCCTCTCCTCTCCTCTCCTCTCCTCTCCTCTCCTCTCCTCTCCTCTCCTCTCCTCTCCTCTCCTCTCCTCCTCCCTCCCCTCCCCTCCCCTCCCCTCCCCTCCCCTCCCCTCCCCCCTCCCCCCCTCCCCCCCCCCCCCTTCTTTTCCCCTCCCCCCTCCCCTCCCCTCCCCTCCCCCCTCCCCTCCCCTCCCCTCTCCCCTCCCCTCCCTTAGTGTAAGGCTTAAAACATTGACTTATGTTCTTGTTGTCATTTCTCGGTATAATCCTGTGTAGCGGGGAGACCTGTAGGCCTACATATCTCAATAATTTGGTAATGTTACAATATATTTTTACATTTTACTGTACTGTACTATACATTCATATATAGTCCACTAATATACTAGGTTAAGTCACGAGCCGCGGCATAGTCAGTAGAGCTTCGGCTGCTGATCAAAGAGTCGGCGGGTCAAATCCTCTCTGTCAAAATGTTATTGGTAGATGTCAAGCTCGGGCAACTTGACCTAGCAATTCGTGACAAACGCCTAATCTTCATGGCCATTCCTTCTCGGGAATTACGGTGTCTGGCAAAAAAAAAAAAAAAGGTTTTGGTTAGATTAGGTTAAAGATATTGTTCAATGTTTGTTAGTAAATAGGCATCTGAAAAACAGTTCGCCCCGCTACACAGGATCTTACCCATTTCTCTTCCAACAGATCTCCGACGCTACAACAGATGGTGAAACTGGGTGTGGACCTCAGTCGGTGGGAGAAGAAGAAGGGAATCGGAGAGTTTGTTCTGGGTCTGGACTTTGATACACACATGAGGGATCATATTACGTAAGTTGTTTCAAGGGAGGTCATCCCACTTATCATTATCATCATCAATATTTTATTCTTGCATTTGTAATCCCTGGTTCTATGTCATCTCAACCAGTAGACCATTTCAACCAGTAGCTCTCAACCAGTGCCAAATTAACCCAGACCAACCAAACCAGTGCCAAAATATAGTACTAGCCTAACCTAACCTAACCGTATTGGTTAATTTGGTACTGGTTGAGAGCTACTGGTTGAAATGGTCTACTGGTTGAATTGACCGGTCACTGTAATCGTTCCATGTCATCTCAACCAGTAGCTCTCAACCAGTGCCAAATTAACCCAGACCAACCAAACCAGTGCCAAAATATAGTACTAACCTAACCTAACCGTATTGGTTAATTTGGTACTGGTTGAGAGCTACTGGTTGAAATGGTCTACTGGTTGAGTTGACCGGTCACCATAATCCCTGTGTACAGTCACAAGACATCTCAATCTATATCCAACCCATACAATATAATAAGAGTGCTAGATAGTACCAGTACCCAAATGTTTCAGTTTAACCCTTCTGCCTTGGCTGTCCTCTTACGCTCCGTACCCGCGGAATCGGCGTGTGTTGGGTGTTATGGCCTTATTTTCTTAGTAACTAAGCAATGGTAATAGGTAGAAAGATAAGCTTAATTGGAAAACGAAGTACATACTGTTATCTTGATCCTTGTGTTGACCGGACATCGCTATATCGTCGGGTTGTGAATATTACACGCGCAGGAGTATAAGAGGACAACAAAGTTCCGCGGTGAAGGTTCGGTGTGGAGTATAAGAGGACAACTGAGGTGCGGGGGTTAACTTTCAATGTATGAAGAATCATACATACATGCATAATTGTAAAGACCGAGTGGTCCACACAAGGTGTGGTTTCAGTCTCATGTCCTAATGGCGGCATTCCAGGTAGCCCTTTTCAGAGCTGCCTCATTTGTTAGGTTCATTTGACATAGATTAGAGTATCCTCAAGCTGATGGAACCAGCCCACTGCCTTATAACTCAAGACAAATTTAATCAGCTTAGGACAAATCTCTTATAATCAAAAGGCTAACCAAACCTATTCTTCCCCCTTCTAGATTTGTACACGACACAGGAGTAGCAGCGGAGGACCTAGGGCGGTGGCTGACAGTGAATCCCATGATCTTTAAGCAACCCCTGGAGGACCTTGAGACCCGAGTCAACTACCTAACAGTCATGGGCTTTCAGAGGGATCAGGTCACCCGCATTGTTACCAAAAACCCATATTGGCTCTTATTTAGGTCAGTATTTCATAAATTTTATTTTAATAAGCGTTATTTCCACATAGCGATTTTGATAAGTTATTTTACCTTTATCTTGTATCGTCCCAGTTTTGGTTTGTTTAGTTTACAAGTTTTACATTTTAATAGTCCGTTCATTCTAGGTTGGGCAGAAATCCCATCCCCTAACTTCTCATGACTCAAAAAATACTAGAATAATCGCGCTAATAATTCTACCAAATGGGAAGCCTTGGCTAGGGAATATGTGTATAAATTGACAGCTCATTTGCTCTAGACCTTTTTGAGTTACAGAGGGAGGTTAGAGGCTACGATTTCTGCCCAACCTAGAATGAACGGACTACTTATATAGCTGTTTATTTTATTATTTATGTTATTATTATTATTATTATTATTATTATTATTATTATTATTATGATGATGATGACAGTACTGTACTTTACTTTATTGGTATATATTTCTATAAACTACTTGTTTTATTGTATTGGTGTAATTTACGGTATTGTTTAGTTATTGTACATTATTCTTTTATTGTGTTGCCTTCGTGTGCTTGGTTATTTGTTATTTCACCGGTATTGATAAATGTTATTATATTAGTTTGCTTGGGAAACAGATTTACTTGCTCATGTACTGATGTACACCCTATGTGGTGGATTGTGTTCTTTTATTTCATCATTTTATTTTGCTAAACCGTTGTTTCCGCATTGCGATTTTGATTAGTTTTTTTGCCTTTATATTGTCTTTGTCCAAGTTTTGGTTAGTTTATTTTGCAAGTTTTGCAAATGTATTATATTGCTGTATACTGTATGTTTCTTTTACTGGTGCTGTTCATTACTTATACAGTACTGTACAGTTATTATGTTGTATTGTATTGATGTATTTTACTAATTTATTGGTATGCATTTTTCTTGTGATATTTACTGTTTTATGTATAGTTTTCTTTTGTAATTGACTTGGTGTTTTTGTGTAATTATAAATGTACTACACCTGCATTTTAGCTGGTAATTCTGCCAGATATCGATGTCTATAGCTCTAACTTCCTTATAGCCTGAAACACGGAAATGGACAATTACCCTTTTCATAGCTATAATTATATACTGTATATATATATATATAGTGTTGAATATAATATATGTAAAGCCATTGTATTGAAGTACAGTATTGGTAGATTAGGAAAGGTATTTGGGTTTTTTCTGGACCCCTTTCTCCCTCATGTTTAGCCCTATTAGTTATGAGATTTTAAGACTTTGCCTTGGTGATATTAAGACCTTTCGTCCCATTTCTTTGTCAATTTTACGACCTTTTGTGCCATTTAGGTGTGTATTTTTACTTGGCGAGCGACAGCGACTTTGAAATTTAGGAGGAACGGCCTTTGACCGCGCCAATTTTGTCTTTAAATTTGTCTCCATATTTATTTGAAAAGGAGGTCTTGGGGGTGTTATTTTTAAACTTAATAGAGGTCTAGGAAGCAAACTAAACTCAATATTAAATAATAATCAAATAGATAAATATAACAAATTAAATACCCCCCCCCACCCTTAATAGCACTGTGAGAATTGACAACCGCCTGGGGTTCTTCCAACGAAACTTCAGCCTGACGGGGGATGAAGTCCGAGCCCTGACCACCAAACGTCCACGAGTCATCACCCAAAACCTCATGGATATCAGGGTAATTCAGTAGACTTATATACACGCATGCCATACAGGGAACTTTGCATTTTGTCTCCTTCTTAAGCAGGTATCACACAAGCGCTTTTTCCCTCAACATTTATCCTCAACACTGGTCTGGCAGCTTATGAGGTCAACATGCAACAGATTTTGGTGGTTACCTAAATTCATCTATCACCAGTCTAGTTTCTGATACCAGTGCAAATGATTACAGAAAGGTTGCCAGAAAAATGTTGATCACCGAATGTTGACTATAAAAGCTCTCGTGTGATACCGGCTTTACACAGAAAATGTACCATACTGTATACAGTAGGCTACTGTAGCCTATACTGTATATATATTAATTCTAGAAAGTATGTATGTGCATATGTATCCTGTATGTATGTGTGTGTAGGTTTATGTGTATTGTATACCGGTATGTCTCAACCTCAGGACTGTAGGCTGTTCAGTAGCCTATACAGTGTAACTCTTGCGAGGCCCCGAGGTTTTCAATTGAAGCTTCCAAGAAAGCTTTAAGATGTTGAGTCCTTCATATGTGGTGCACTAGATGGTCACAGTGGACTTCAAGGTGTTGGTTGCTTCCTTTCTGACGCACTAGATGACGACACCTTATTTATACACGTCACTTGATTTTGAGAGAGCAGCTATACGATCGTTCACAGCATCTTCAAATGTGGTCGGGTATCTTCTGCGCTATGAATTGGTGACGATATAGGGGATATTTTCTCGGCGTGTCGGTGTAGCCAGTATACAGTATTTGTAAAACAGCAAGAACGATCAGATCACCTCAGAAAAAAACCTGACGTTTGGCGAGGACTCTATCTGAGGTCCATTTGGTCTGCAGTTAACAGCGCTATCCACTGTGCTATTGCCTCCCCCATACATGTATATTTAGGTCTATGCATATACTACAGTAGACAACTACAACAACAACAACAACAACTACAGTAGATCTGGACTGGACACGAAAATGGAACTATGCAGTAAGGGACCCAAAATCGGAAAATTTTAACCTCCAAGTTCGAACCTCGAAACCGCGAAAATGTAATATATTCGCGGTTTTGAGGTTCGAACTTGGTGGTTCGTTCTCTGATTTTGGGTCCCTTACTGCAAAGTTCCATTTTCGTGTCCAGTCCAGATCTACTGTAGTCTATGGTGTATGTATTAGGGGGAGGGAGATATGTGAATGGTTAGATAGATATAAATAGGCAGAGTAGATCAATAGATAAACAGATGGTCTTAGAACCAAATTTTCCTGTTTGCCAGCTAGCTATATACATTTCCTAATGTTTAACTTTATTACAGAAAATGTCGTTCTCGGTGAAGGAAGAGATGGGGTTCACCGATGATGAAATGAAGAGTCTGCTACTGTCCCAGCCTAAGTTATGGGCAGCACGTAAGTCCTATCTCAACACTGTACTCTATTAGGCCGGTGCACACAAGCAACTTTAACGGCTACATGTATCGGAGCCTTGAATCCACTATAAATTACAGTACAGGTCTCCCTCCATTTACGATTGGGTTCCTGAAAACCCGATCTTAAATAGAAAAATCGTATAGCGAATCCTAAAGTCAATGAGGTAAATGGGGATGCGTTCTCGGACCAGCCAAAACCCAAACCCAAACGCCTAAAAACGTATAATAATATCGTAAATTGGGGCATCGGATAGTGAGGGAGACCTGTACCATGCCTCGGCTAAAGGCCAGTTCCTCCTAAGTTTCAGGCTTGCTTTCGCTTGCCAATATAAATTTTACACCTTAACCCCTTCAGCACAGTAACACCTTTTTACCTTTGATTCTGACTATAACTAGACAATTTTATACAGTTACAGAACAAATAAATAAATATTCCCCTAAAAACACAAGTTACTTACATATTTTGAGCAACTGTCTTGATAGCGTAATGGTTATTGTACGGAATTTTGGTGTGAGCATCCTAGATTCTAATCCTTGGAGTACCACATGTATTCATTAGTTTCATTGATTTCATTAATTAGGTTTATTTATAAGTTAATTGGTGGATTAGTATTAATATGAATTACTTATACTGTATATCTCTCTCTCCTTGTAAACAGATGGAGTGTCTCTGATGCGTCGGTTTGACTACGCTCACAACACCATGGGCCTGAGTCATGACCAGCTTTTACAGTTCCCTCAGGTCCTGCTCTCACGGGACTTCAGGCTACGGCAGCGACACTCCTTCCTCAAGTAGGCTTTATAGTTAATAGACCAAGTCCAGAAATAACAATTAAGGGAATCAAACTTTCAGCATAATCTTCAGTGACATGAGAACTCAATAACTAGGATGTTATATCAAAATAGCATTTCCAAAACAATAAAAATATTGTCTTTTAGACCTATCCCCACTCTTTACCAAAATAAAATGTAATAATATAAACATACTGTATATTTATGCATCAGTCTATGTAAACCAGGTGACAATAGCTTCCCTCACTGTTTCTGTTTGTGAGGTGTTTTACTAGTGCAAGATAACTGTGGGTCTGTCGGTGTGTTACTAGTTGACATATGGGTGGAGATAGTGCTTGCACTTAAAATATTTAGTCTTGGTAGTGGTAACAGTTTTGAAGGAATATATTAGTAGTGATATCTGTGTAACTCCTCAGAGAGCTCTGAATGATGAGACAAAATAAGATGAGTTTGTAACAGTTGTGGCTGGTGTAAATTATGAGGAAACTAGTAGTACGAAGAGACCTGCATCAGACAAATATAGGATAGTAGAGGAAATCTAGAAATATAATAAATTTATCTCTTTCAATTCAATGTAGCATTTGTCGTTACTGGGTACATAATGGGAAGAAGCGTTGTACTAGGATTAAAGGATCTTGGCTGAGGATAAAATCTGAAATTGAGACTTTTGTATGTGTAGTGTGCAAGGGGGAACTCGTGTTGAATAACCTGTTCAAAAGTCAACTTTGGCAGTGAATCCCAGGAGCAAGTGAACAAGTTTTGCTACTTGGTTGATACCATATCTTCCGATGCTGGGCTGAAACTGCCACCTTCGCCAGAGTTAGATGTGGCTGGGGAAAGTTTAGATGTTCAGTTATAGTGAATCATGTCAACAGAATGGAATTAAATGAGAATGGTGAGATTTACGTGTGGTGCCAAACTGCAAGATAGGATACCCAATGAGAAGATAAGGAAACAATTAGGTATCAAGAGTAGCAGCAAAGAGAGTAGTACAGTACAAGCAAATTTGGATAGTTTCAAGGTTTGGGCAGGTGAAGAGGATGGGTAATCTAAATAAGTGAAAGATGCAAGTCCATGAATGTGGAGGAAGCTGCACCGAAAGGTAGACCTAGAAAGCCGTGGGATCATGTTGAACAATCTGATTTCAATTTTAGAAACTTGGAATTCCGCTATTAAGATGCAAGTGTGAAACCACACTTCTTGTGGACCACTTGGTCTAAAAAATTGTGTATAATGTATTTTACTTGATCAATTGATTGATTGTATTTCTTTGTACTAGTCTATAATTGTAAGATTGTATTTTCTCCCCACAGATCCCTAGGTCGGGCGCAGTATGACCCCAAGTCTCCGGGTTATGTGTCACCTCAACAACTCGTGGCCGGGGACGACATACAGTTTTGTTCCCTGGTGGCCAAGACTGCTGTACACGACTTTAATGACTTCCTTAAAACACTCTGAAGTGTCTGGCACTCTGCTATTTTTCACTCAAGCAGTGCATGATATGAACCCATTAAGCGTGCGCAGGGTGTAGTGAACACCACAGTTCTGGGCGCCAATATTAGGCTCCATTCCTGCCTATAATCGTCATTTTACAATAAATATCGTTATTACTTATTCATATGCGCCTATTTTACCTTTAATATGAAGAGAGTAACCTGTAACAACAATAAAACAAGTGGGAATATCAATTTTCTGGTCAAAATCGCGAATTGTAAGCGAGCGGTTCATTCATCAAGTGTGAGCCAGCTGGCCCCACACCCTCCTCTCTCGAAGCCTGGAGAGTGACTGAGGCCTGTATATCTTTCTCTCTCTCTTTCCCATGCATAGACACACATGACCACACCCTGCAACCAGCTTGCAGATGTTAGTACGAAAATATACCATTGAATAAGGGAATAACAGGGAAAATAGGTGATAATTGAAGGGGGGGGGGGGGGGGTAGGAGGGGATGTGGAGGAAAACAAAACAAAATGTTTTAAGTGCTACCGGGGCCTTTTAAAATGTTGTTTTTAGGCCTTCCCTCTTAAGAGCTTTCTCGCCGTTTCCCAGTAAAACCTCTTAAGAGTGTTCTCGCCGTTCCCGGGTTAACCAGGACTAACTTTAACACCTTACGAGCGGCCTATGCGGTTTATTTATGTGTACCGCACAGCGGGGTGTTTTTAGCCAAAATAGGGCTGTTTACGTGATCATTTTCATGCCTAAATAAGACCCAGAACGTAAAACAAGTACCTATCCCTGAAAGGGCATAAACAGAGCTTTCGAATGACACCATAACGATCCTTGTATGATGGATAGTTTTCTTGCAATAACCGTGCAACGCGAGTGCAAAAAGCAGGTAATTCGGTACTTTCAGTACATAATTGAGTATGTAGCGAGTGAGAGAGGGAGGAGGGAGCTGAGATTTGTGTCAGTAGGTTCGCCGCGGTGGTCTGGAGCAGTCATACGCTCGCTAGTCTCCTGCCACCACTTGTCTCTCTCTCTCAGCCACATTACGTGCTGAAATTGCCACTCGAGTTATGTCGAGCGCCGCCACATAGTCCAGCTTTTTTTAACTCGACTTATGTTGCTCGCCGCTAAATAAGGGTTAAGACCTAACCTGAAAATACTGGTTGAAATGGTCTACTGGTCAAATTGTCTGGTTAGTATCAACACAGGATCTGTACACTTAGCCTTTGCTGAGTATAGTCTTATAATTAACCTGGCAAGTATATACTTGGTCATTTAGAGCAAGTTAACTCTAATTCGAGCTGATTGGCTGATGGTACTGTTTCAGAATAGCATTAATCAGTTGTAGAGGGAAACACAAGAAGTATATTACACAGTACCATCAACCGGTTCGTTCGTGGCCACCCCGTTGGGGATCACGGCGTCAGGCAATAGATAGATAGACCATCAACCAATCAGCTCAAAATATAGTGCTCTAGATCGAAGAGACAAAGTGCAAATTCGTCAGGTTAAAAAAAAAAAATACTACTGGGTATAGATGAAGCTTTAGATAACCTTCGGCTATGCTCTGGAATACCCTCGCCTCCCGTAGTAAAGCAATGTCCAGAAAGAACATGCAAACTCGGCCATAAACGACATTTGACCATGAAAGCTTTATTTGGGTGTTTTATGAAGGGTGTTTATATATATATAATGATATATATATATATATATATATATATATATATATATATATATATAATATATATACAGTATATATATATACCGGTATATATATACACATACATACATTTCTATCCTAAATGACCTAGAGCAGTTAGTTCAGCAACCCACCCGTATCCCGGATCGCATCGGAGATCGGCCCAACATTCTTGACCTGTTTCTAACTTCTAACCCTTCTTCTTATACTGTCGATCTTTTCTCTCCTTTGGGCTCCTCCGACCATAAACTTATCTCTGTCACCTGTCCTATCTCTCCAGTACAGCCACCCGATCCTCCTAGCCGGCGGCGCTTGTGGCACTTTGGCGCTGCCGACTGGGAGGCTCTTCGGCAGTACTTCTTTGATTTCCCATGGAATGATTTCTGCTTCCATGGCCGAGGACCCTCGGAGAGTGCTGAACGCATTACCGAGGTAATCCTATCGGGCATGGAAGCATACATTCCATTCTCTTTCTCTCAGACTATTGCTAAAAAATCTTGGTTTACTCACGCCTGTTCTACTGCTGTCCGCAATAAGGAGGAAGCATTCAAACGGTACCGACGCCTTAAAACTCAAGACTCTCATTCTTCATATGTTTCTGCCCGGAATCAAGCCAAATCTGTTCTTCTACTTGCCAAACACTCTTTCATCAATAATAAATGCACTGAACTATCTAACTCTAGCTCTTCCCAAGCTTTCTGGCATCTAGCCAAAAACCTCTCCAACAATTTTTCTTCCTCGTCTTTCCCTCCCCTTTCCCACTCTGATGGCACAACCATCACTTCTTCCTCTGACAAAGCTAAACTCTTCGCTCAAACTTTTGCTAGAAACTCCACCTTGGATGATTCCGGTGCTATTCCGCCCTCCTCTCTCTTACTTATGCCTAATATCCTAATCTCTTCTAAAGATGTACTTTCTACCCTCTCTGGGCTTAACACTAATAATGCGTACGGTCCGGACGGAGTTCCTCCTGTTGTTCTCAAAAACTGTGCTTCCGTGCTGACTCCCTGCCTAGGCAAACTCTTTCGTCTCTGTCTATCTTCTAACGTCTTCCCTTCATGCTGGAAGTTTGCTCACATTCAACCTGTCCCAAAGAAGGGTGACCGCTCTCAACCCTCCAACTATCGTCCAATTGCTCTTATCTCTTCTCTTTCTAAAGTTTTTGAAACTATTCTTGCTTCCAAATTTCTTAAGCATTTCTCTTCTCATAATCTGCTCTCAGATCGCCAGTATGGCTTCCTTAACCTGACAAGCGCGATATAGACGTAGGTGCTAGGGTAGTTATTTGTGCATTTCTAGCCCTGGATTCTGACAGAATTCGTTATATTTACAATATAAACCATTATTTGTTTTCGGTATGCTTTTATTTTACATATATGATGTATATATGAACCTTCAAGAGTGCTAAAATAAGTGGGAAAAGCATTTGGGTGGTGAAAAACGAAGATATTGGCCACCCGGTCATAATCTCAGGCGAGAGAGAGACAGGCAGCCCTCCCCTCTCGCTGTCTGGGAGTCAACTGAGACGAGCGAGGCGGTGTGTGCCGGTGTCTGGGTGTTGCATAACGATCTTTTATGCAACCCACTAGTGCTACATTATCGCGGGAGAGAAAAATAACCGATAAATGATGATAATAAGAGGAAAAATAGGTGATAATTGAGGAGGGGAGGGAGGGGGGAATAAGGTGGGGAAGGAGGGGAGGGGGGTGGGTGAGATTTACATGGATGAGTACTGGAGGGGAATTATCTCACCTAGAGACAAATTCCTTTGTTTTGATAGGCCCTTTTTTTTTATGGAAGGCTTTTTTTATGGTCCTGCTTCCGTGAGGCCTATCGCGTTCCCTATAGGAAGCCTTCCGTGAGGCCTATCGCGCTTGCCGGGTTAAGGGTCGCTCTACTGGTGATCTTCTTTCATATCTTACTAACTCTTTGTCATCCTCCTTTCGGGACTTCGGTGAGACTTTTTCTATTGCACTAGACATATCGAAAGCCTTCGATAGAGTCTGGCATAAATCTTTAATTTCTAAACTACCCTCCTTCGGTTTCTATCCCTCCATCTGTGCCTTTGTCTCTAATTTCCTTTCCGGCCGTTCCATAGCTGCGGTTGTGGACGGCCATTGTTCACTTCCTCACCCTATAAACTCCGGTGTTCCTCAGGGCTCTGTCCTATCTCCTATTCTCTTTCTAATTTTTATAAATGATCTCCTTAACTGTACCTTAATTCCCATCCATTCATACGCAGACGACTCAACCTTACACTACTCCATTAGTTTTTCAGAACGCCCCAGCCAGCAATCCCTCAACGACAAACGTAATGAAGCCATAGAACTCTTAAATTCTGATCTAAATACTATTTCCAATTGGGGCAGAGAAAATCTTGTTAACTTTAATGCTTCCAAAACCCAATTTCTCCATCTATCTACCCGTCAGGATCTCCCAGCGGACTATCCCTTATTCTTCAACAATACAAAAATCAACCCTTCATCTTCTCTCAATATTCTTGGTGTCTCTTTTTCTTCTGCTCTCATTTGGAAGGACCATATTACCAGTCTTGCTAAGGCAGCCTCCCAGAAGCTGGGTATGCTCAACCGCCTTAGGGGTTTCTTTTCCCTGCACAGCTTCTTGCTCTGTACAGGGGCATAGTGCGCCCTTGTATTGAGTATTGTTCACATGTGTGGGGAGGTTCCTCTCACACCGCTCTCCTAGACAAAGTTGAAAGGAAGGCCTTTCGTATCATTAACTCCCGTCCACTCACCAACTCTCTGCAATCTCTCTCTCTCCGCCGCAATGTTGCATCTCTCTCGCTATTCTATCGCTACTATAATAATCAGTGTTCCTCAGAGCTATCTCAGTGCATACCACCTCCTTTACGTAGGGCACGTGGTACCCGTCTCGCAACTCAATCCCACCCCTACTCTGTGCAACTCTCCAACCCAAGAGTGAAACGTTACTCTCAAATTTTCTTCTACTCAACATCTGAGCTCTGGAACTCTCTCCCAGAATCAGTCTGTCCCTCTTCCTATGACTTAAATTGCTTCAAACTCTGTGTGTCCAGGCATTTTGGCTCGAACGTCCCTTGATTTTGGCCCTGTCACTCTTTCAACTATGGGGGAGGCACTCGCTATAGGCAGTTATGCCTTTTGCCTCTCTCAATCACATAGAAAAAACAAAAAACAAAAAAAATACATACATAAAATTTTAAGACTGAGTGCTCCACACATACGTGCAGTTTCAGTCTCTTGTCCTAATGGCGGCATTCCAGGCAACCCTGTTAAGGGCTGCTTCACTTGTCAAGTTTTTGTATTTGAGATTGGTACATATAGTCCGATCCCAGGTCTTCCTCGGTCCACCCCTTGGTTGCAGCTCCCTCCACAATCACAGACCTGCATTTTTTCACCCAATTTTGTTCATCTATTCTCTCCATATGTCCATACCATTCCAGTCTATATATATATATATATATATATATATATATATATATATATATATATATACGGTATATATATTATATATATATTTATATACATATATATGCTGTATAATTATATATATACTGTATATATATACTGTATATATATATATATATATATATATATATATATACATATACATACAGTACCCACGGAAATTTTTGGCGCGGCTGGTACTGTACCTGTCTGTTCCCCCACACTCGCTCGCCTTCCCACACACAACAAAGGGACAATAAAGGAAATAAAAACGAAATATAGGGGGTACTATGCTTTATTAGTATCTTATGGGATATCCCTTAGCCCTCCTCACAAGTTTAAGTCTCCCCATTACAGAATCAGCCATATTCTTGAGGTAGATAGAGTTAAAATTATCCCAGATGTTCTCACTGTCGAGGGTACGGTACACATACGGTTTGTTGCTGTCTGACACAGTAAATGTGGACTCATCTGACCATAACACTTCACGCCACTTCAGATGGTCCCAGTTTTGATATGTTTTGGCGAAAGCAAGCCGATTCTTGAGGTGATGCTTTGTTAGCAGGGGTTTTGGAACGGCCCTGCACCTTCGGTATTCCAAGCGCAGGCGGAGATAATCTTGTAGCGTCCGAATGGCGACCCCTTTCAGTAGCTGTGCATTGATTTGTTATATTTGTCTTGCTGTGAGTGAAGGGATTGGCCTCCACCTGTTGCCTGATGAGCCGCAAAGTCGTATCCTTCACCTTCCTTTTTCTCCCAGACCGCTTCTTGTTGGTGGGGAGAAGTGGCCCCTTGCCTGCACGCATTTTTGTTGTCCATCGCTGGACAGTTCGAAGGGGTACTCTCGTGTGCGGGGTGATATCCTTGTTTGTTTTGCCCTCCTTCAATAGTGCACCTATCACTTCTACCTGACACTCCTTTAATTCCTTCCTAGGTGCCATGGTGTGTGAGGGAGGGCGGTAAATGTAGGGCGAAGGGTAGCGGTTGGTAGCTGGGCCTAACCACGCAGCAGCGTCCACTCCTCACAAAGGCTTGAGGGACACTGAGGTCGTAGTCCTACGTACCCTCACAGTCCTACTGGTCTAGATGACTTGCCATATACCAAAAAGTTGCCTGATGTCGCCAGATTAAGGCCCATTTTACCTCCCTTTTTTATTTACGCAATATTTTCTGGCGCGGACCCTCTCGCGCCAAAATTGTTCGTAGGTACTGTATATATATATACTGTATATATATATATATATACACAGTATATATATACTGTATATATATATATATATATAGAGAGAGAGAGAGATTGATTGATAGATAATTTAATTTAATTAATCTAATTTCATTTCACCATTACATATTTTTTGTATAAAATACCTGTACAGTATACTGTATACTGTATATTGTGCAATTACCAATTATATGTTTATAATAACTGATATCAATTGTTTCTTATTATTTCAAACTATGTACTCAGTAATCGTGTTGAAAGAGTTAAAAGGTGGGGAGGGAAACTGAAAAGTATTTTGAGGGAAACTGAAAAGTCATTGTTGAAATTAAATCCGGTGTGACACAAGCCTATTTTTCGTTGATTTTCGATGATTAAGTTTTTTTTCGCACTACTATAATATATAACTTGCAAAACAAACTAACTGAAACAGGGATGACACAATATAAAGACAAAAGAACTTATCAAAATTGCTATGTGGAAATAACGCTTTAGTATATTTTGAGGTTCTTTCATATTGAAATAGGAAACTAGACTGAAGGTAGATTATGATAGGTGGTTTTATTCCTATGGAACTCATATTTTCTAGCTGGCAGACTATAATTGACCACTTACTAGATTCAGGCTTTAACCCGGCAACGGCTGCAAAGCTCATAAGAAGTTTTACTGGGCGAGGGCGGCAAAGCTCTTAAGAGGGAGGCCTAAAAAAAACATTTAAACGGCCCCAGTAGCACTAAAAAATTTTTTTTTTTTTTTTTTTTTTTTTTTCTTCCCTATACCTCATATCACTCCTCCACATCCCCTCCTTCCCCCGTTTCCCCTCCCCCTTCAATTATCACCTATTTTCCCTGTTCCCTAATTCGATGGTATATTTTTGTGCTAACATTAGCAAAATGTGTGGAGGATGTGCTTACGTTCCTAGCGAGTGGGTTACATAAGCGAGAGTGTGTATGAGTAGACTCAGTGTGGCTTGAGGCCATAACGAGGGGCGTCGCGCTCCTTGGTGCCGCTAGAAGAGCGGCGAACACATCATCATCAAAGGTGGAGGGAGGGGTTGCTTCAATTTTCTCCATAATTCATGAATGGGCTGGTCCATCTATATTCGCGATTTTGACCAGAAAAATTATATTTTCACTTGTTTTATTGTTGTTACAGGTTACTATCTTCATACAGTAGTGAAGGTAAAATAGGCTCATATGAAAAAGTAATAACGATATTTATCATAAAATGACGATTATAGGCCTGAATGGAGCCAATATGCTCGCCCATGGGGAGCTAGTTCAGTACCCCCCCCCCTCGCCGTTTTCGGGTTAAGGAAGTTGGAGCTTTTAATTTCAATATTTAGCATAATTTTCAGCTAAAATATGGTTGTAATGCATAAATTATATAATTACATAAAGCCAAATTCATCTTACTTCCATCCATGAGCAACGTTCGTTATTATTGCATTTCTGTTTTATATCGATGTTTACGAATCTAACTTCCTTATAGACTGAAACTCGCAAGTGGTCAATTGCCCGTAAAAAGTTGACAGAACAATCGCTCGTGTGACACCACCTTAAGAGGAGGTTTTTAGTTTGTTTCCTAGACCTCCATCAAGCTTAAAATCAGACTCCCTAGACCCCCTTTCAAGATAAATTTGTACATTTTCCAGTAGAAAAATGTCTTGGCTGAAGGCTGGTTCCTATTAAATTACAGACTCGCTATCGTTCGCCAGGAACATATTGACACCTAAATGGCACGAAAAGTCTTAAAATTGACAGAAATGGGGTGAAATTTCTTAAAATCGCCCAACTAATGGGGCGAACGTCTTAAAATCGCTCACGTTACTCGGTTTCTTATCGGGTTTAGTTAATTTTATTCTGCAGCTCGCGCTATTTGTGACCTGCTTGTGCTACTAGGTTATTTGTGGTTGAAAAATTACCTAGGCTGGAAATTCTCCATGCAAGGATTACATCTATGGCTTGGATTGTATTTAGACTGTCAAAAGTTCATTATTTATTATAGTTAAGTTAAGTAGACCAAATTAACCAGACCACTGAGCTCCATACGGAACTCTCATAGGTCTGGCCCGAAGGATTAGATCAGATTACTGAAAGGAGCTTAACCCTTCCTGCCTGGGCAGCCTTTCTAAATGACAGCACTGAGAGCCCAGGGGATATGGCCGAAAAACGTCGTAATAGGCTAGCCCTATCTTTGTAATTTTAACTGCTAGAGAATCCACACACATCTCAAAGCGTAGCCCTGTTTCTTATCTGTAAACTGACGTTGAATAGAGCTCTCTAGGTCAACTGGTTCAGTTGTGATGACGATTTCCGTGGAGAGAGATTCTATACGATGTTAGCAAGATCAGACAATAACAAACACTAATTTTCGTTCTCCAAAACAATAACAACTAAAGTCGATCTTCTTGTTTTGGAAAGTGCGCGTCGCTTCGACCGGCTTGTTTACATACGGTTCGACGCACGGCTTTCAAACCACGCTTAATAGGCTTTCAAGCTTACGGATTTTCAAATGACACCCGGGCTCCTGCCCATCTGCCGCGGTGTCATTTTAAAATGACAACCGGGCAGGAAGGGTTAAGGTGACGCAAAAAACGGACGATGGGGGGGAATGAAAAGGACGGAGAATTGGATAAAAGGTCAGCAAATTATTTAGTACCAAAACAAGCTGTACGCAGACGGGCAGTATCTGGTTAGTCAAAGATGTGGCAGACAGTGAGAGGGAAACGACAGGAGGAGCAGGTAGGGGGCGGATCTCGGGGAGTGGACATTAAATATATGATATGTAGCCTACAGGGTGTATCGGAAATAATCAAACTCAATTTAAACTTAAAATAGATGATATCACTAGATGATAATAATTACAAGATTTTATTAACCCCTTCTGAGGGCAGGGAGCCGTCAGTAGATAAGTCACTCCCCAGTCCCAGCGACGGCAGGGAGCCGTCAGTAATGTACTTTCCTTGTAACTGCCAGTATCAGGCAGTGCCTGGCACCACGACCGTTTGAGCACTGCTCACGAGTTGGCAACACTTCTCAGCTTATATCCAACCCTCTGCTGGCTGGGAGAGCCAGTATTCCTTCATCTTTTGAGGTGGGAGGTTGTTTTATCTTGCCATTTTGGCCACATTGCTTGGGAATGAGGGGACTTTTATTACTGTATCCTCCGGTACAGTAGGGGTTAAAAAATTTATTGTAAACCCAAATCACCAACAGCCATCACCCTGGTAACTGTAACAACTCTTGGAGGGTGATGGGCTGGTCTATCAGAATGAGAACTGAGCAATCTCTGCCATACCCATAGCTTACTCTGACTATTCCTTTTACTTTTATATTTTCTAGATCTCAAGTGACGGCGTCTCTTCCGTGGATTGACCTCCCAATCTACCAAGATTGGAAGCCAAAGCGTCACATTTTTCCTTTGCCCCTCAACTTTCTCTTCATAATTGCTGAGGGGCACAGGGCCCTGGGTGGGGCTTTGGTTTCCCGGGCGTTTCTGCACCCTCCTCAGCTCCCCGCCATGGAGTGGCTTCGGTCACCCAGGCTTTATTGTGGTCGGCAGGGAGGGTTCTGTGGGGGCGCTCGGTTATGGCCTTGGCCTTGCTCGGAGCCTTGGGGCTGTTCGGCCAGGCAGCTTGGGGAACAGCAACAACAACAACAACTCTTGGAGGTGTACAAAATGTTTGAAAATTATGCAATTGTAGGTGCATTTTGAATTTTTGAGACCAATGGAGGGATACATTAGATTAAAATATAAAACTTGCAAAATAAACAAACCAAAACTTTGATGAACATTGTAAAAAGAAAATAGAACTTATCAAAATCGCTATTTTATTTAGATGATATGCAGTATAGTGAAAGGGTGAAAAATAGAGCAAGACTATGTTCATGGCTAAAAGAATACATTGGACAAGGATCGCCAGACATCAGGTATAGGTAGCGCCAACGAACTTGACAATAATCTTGACCCCCTTAACTTCTCATAGCCTAACTCAAAATGAATGAAAGCAATCGAGCTGACATTTCTATCATTTGGGAAGAGCCCGCCAGGAAATAGGTGTGGACATTTACAGTCAGTTTGCTCTAGGCCCTTTTGAGTTATGAGAAGTTAAGGGGTCAAGATTATTGTCAAGTTCGTTGGCGCTACCTATAGTAGGCCTACCGTCGTATTTAACTGTCTTGATTATGGCCTTGGCCTTGCTCGGGGCCTTGGGGCTGTTCGGCCAGGCAGCTTGGGGAACAACAACAACTGTCTTGATAGCGTAATGATTAGTGCGCGGAATTTGGGTGGGAGTATCCTAGGTTCATTAGTTTCATTGATTTCATTAATTAGGTTTATTTGTGAGTTAATTGGTGGGTTGGTGGTAATATGAATTTACCCGCAGGAGCGCACATTTTACAATAGATACTGTCTACAAATGTCCATACCTGTTTTGTATATACTGAGGCGCAATCCTCACTTTTCCTTTTTTTTTGGGGGGGGGGGGGACTCGAGAGACAACATAACATCTTACAGTATCTTACAGTAGATCCTCTGGAAAAAAACATATAGGATTTTTGCCACTTATGTTTGGACCAAGTAATTTTATCAATGTCTATTATCACTCTTGATATTTGTGTCTATAACTGTTTATGGGCCATTATTATCTGCGCTATTTTCTGTCCAACAATACAATGTGAATTATCACCAGCAGTAGTTTGCGAGTTGAAGTGTTTTTTACATACATACATACATACTGTACATACATACAAAAATATAAAGACCGAGTGCTCCACACCAAGTGCGGTTCCGGTGTCACGTCCTAAAGGTGGCGCTCCAGACAGCCCTGTTCAAAGCTGCCTCATTTGTCAGTTTCTTTTTAATTAAAATCAGACCGTATAGTCTGATCACGCGTCTTTCTTGGTCTACCCATTGGTGCAGCTTCCACCACGTTCGCAGACTTGCATCTTTTCACCAAACTTAGTTCATCCATCCTCTCCATGGGCCCAAACCATCCAAATCTGCTTGTATACTCTTGACACCTAACCTGTAATTTAAGTGTGGTTTAACAATTTGGCCATAGTGCTTCTCACCCATGATAATCAAATACAGATCATACATCCAAAGATTTTATTTCTTTCTCACTAACTGAGGATGGCTTGTTTGACTTTAACCTATAAACGGCGAGCAGGGGGTATTGAACTCGATGCCCCTGGGCGAGCATATTAGGCTCCATTCATGCCTATAATTGTCATTTTACGATAAATATCGTTATTACTTATTCATATGCGCCTATTTTACCTTCACTATGAAGATAGTAACCTGTAACAACAATAAAACAAGTGGAAATATAATTTTTCTGGTCAAAATCGTGAATATACATGGAGCAGTCCATTCATGAATTATGGAGCAAATTGAGGCAACCCCTCCCTTCACGAGGCCTCAAGCCTGACTGAGCTTACTCATCCACACTCTCGTTTGTGTAACACACCCGCTAGGCACATAAGCACATCCTCCACACATTTTGCTAATGTTAGCACAAAAATATACCAACGAATTAGGGAATAACAGGGAAAATAGGTGATAATTGAAGGGGGAGGGGAAAGGGGGGAAGGAGGGGATGTGGAGGAGTGATATGAGGTATAGGAAAAAAAAAAAAAAATTGTTTAGTGCTACTGGGCCGTTTAAAATGTTTTTTTTTAGGCCTTCCCTCTTAAGAGCTTTGCCGCCCTCGCCCAGTAAAACTTATGAGCTTTCTCGCCGTTGCCGGGTTAATAGAAACTGCTCAGTGGCGCCCCCCTTTAAGTGGTGCCCATGGCACGTGCCATAACTGCCATACCCTTAGATATGCCACTGAGTTTGACCATGTATAAAGCATGGATGAGGACATAATATTATTAAGAAATGTGCATGGAAGTTAGGTGAGAGGTAGTAGAGGTAGACCACCACTTGAATGGGAGAAGAAAGTGAACTAATATATTGAAGAAAACTTGCATATAGTGGAAGGAGTGTTGTGTGACGATCTAAGAAAGTTTAGTTCTTGTAGTGTTCTAATACACTTTACTCTTGGTGTTCTTGTTGTTGTAGTTCCCCAGACTGGCCGATCAGTTCTGAGTCCGGTAGCCCTAAGCCGCTCCGGATGCTCAGGCCCCTAAAGGGGCCAGGGAGAGATGAGATCTGTCTCCGAGAGGGCAGCGGGGGATGGGATCATCAGCCCACTGGCTTGCACCCCCGGGCCAATGCCCCCACCGTCTGCAGCCCCCCTTGCAGTGCCACCCAATCAAGTGATCTCGCCAGCATCTAGAAGGAAAAGTAGTACAGTAAAAGAGATAGACAGAAATGTCTAAGGTAGGGTAGAGGATGTCAAACCTCACTCTGGATAGGACCAGCCTTCACCCAGCTCTCCTCTTGTTCTATTGGCTGATTAGTTACTGTAGTTCTTGCTCTGTTCTTCTATCTAATGTACTCTCCTCCCGTTCTCTGTGAGGTTCCTGTTCAGTTGGCTGGTGTTGGGTCGATGGTTCCTGGTACATGTTCCAGTCTTGTTCCTTGGCAGTGGTGGCCATGACATAGAGGAAGCCGGTGCTGAAGTATACCGTCATCACCACCAGGATCACTAATCTCCAGCCATAGGACTAAGGGAGGGAGGGAGGACATTATTAAGTTGGTACACTTGGAGGTCATAGTCTCTAGCCCAGTAGAAGAATTTGTGGACCCCCCCTTATGTTTTTCTTTATGCAATTATAACTATCTGGATTGATTTTTGGATAGAACTTGCTTTTTGATAAATAGTATACTGTATATAGGTTTGTAGTAGATGAATAGAAAATTATATTCATAAATTCGTTTCCAGAGATATACTGTACAGTATTACCAAAATTTTAAATAGGTGAAATCCACAATTATTTTTTGCGTGTGCTAGACTATAAAGACTAAGCAGTACAGATTTGTATAAGGTTTACTCCCCTGAACAGGTTGCCGATCAAGGCTGAGGAGTCCCAGCCACTGTCTTGATAGCGTAACAGAATTTTGGTGTGAGTATCCTAGGTTCGAATCATTGGAGTAGTTCATGTATTCATTAGTTTCATTGATTTCATTAATTAGGTTTATTTGTAAGTTAATTGGTGTGTTGGTGATAATATGAAGCCATATGTAGGATAATATGCTGAAAGTTTGACTCCCTTGAATGGTACCGATTCCTGTGATTTCGGGATCTGGCTCATCGACTATATACGGAAGTGATTAACCCATGCAGTACCGGTGACATCCTTTTAATTATATTCTGGCAACTATTAGACAATTTTATTCAGTTAAAGAAGAGCCCCCAGCAATTTAACAAGCTTCAAACTACAGTATCTCAATTAACCCTTCTTGCTACCACAAATCCTTCTTAACCCTCTGCCTTTGGCTGTCATCGTACGCGCCTATACCCCTGACTCGGGCCTTTTGCCAATATCACTCGATCTTTACACCTTCATCCCCCCTGGTACTACTCTCCTTGTCGCGGTTGGAGGGCTTCGGGGCCGGCGATGGGGGAGGGATGTGGTTTTCCCTCCCTCTCCCCTCGAGCTTTTGTCCTCTGCTTGATTAATTTTGAGTAGTTTTTCTTTCCTCATTCTATGTTTTTCCCCTTCTACAGTATTTTTATTCTGTCCCATTCGGCTGTCCTCGGGCAGCCTATATCTCATGTTTCCCTGGCCTGGCTAGGTAGTTGACTCCAGACCCGTTTTGTCACTTCGGTTGCTGATGTGGCCGAACTGACTTGATTCCCTTGCATTGTAGATTGAGACGAGGCAATGTGGAAAAAAGCGGTGCATACCCATGTGCAGTGTGTGGAAAGGGTGTGGGCGTTAACGCGACTCCATGTAGCATCTGTTGACGCTGGGTGCACCATGGGAATAAGCTCTGTAGTAGAATAAAGGGACCCCTGCCGAAGGATAAGTCAGAAATAGAGAAATTTGAGTGCGTAGTGTGCAAAGGCGAGCTTGTGTTAAGTGATGATCCTGTGGCTGTGAATTTTGGAAATGAGTCATTGGAGCTGGTGAACAAGTTTTGTTACCTAGGTGATACCATCTCTGCCGGTGGTGGGGCCGAGGCTGCCACTGTTGCTAGAATTAGATGTGGCTGGGGGAAGTTCAGAGAACTGCTGCCAATCCTGACCATGAAAAGAATGCCTCTCCCCCTGAAGGGAAAGGTGTATGCCTCATGTGTTAGAAGTGCAATGACGTATGCCTCAGAAACATGGGCCGTTAAAGTAGAGGATGTCAACAGAATGGAACTTAATGAGATGAGAATGATGAGATGGATGTGTGGGGCCAGGCTACAGGATAGAATAACAAATGTTGAGCTGATGAGACGTTTAGGTATAAAGAGTATTAGCGAGGTGATGCGTACAACTTCCGGGTGGATGGGACTCGTTAGCCTTGGTCGGCAACTCATCTAGGGGAGACAACCTTATACAAATCCGGGTGGATGGGATTCGTCAGCCTTGGTTGGCAACCTGTCTAGGGGAGTAAACCTGATACAAATCTGTACTGCTTACCTAAGGGTAAGGCAGGTAGTGGATGGATTAGCCGAACACCACTGTAGAAAAATAGTGCTAACAAGATGCACAGAGGGCCTCGGAGTCGGACGGATCCTAAATTGAGCGGTCAATCCTGTAAGTCCTTCACTAAACTGGCTCGGGTTGTCCCTCTCACAGGGAATAGGTCCGCTTGGGGGCATTCTGTGTATGGCCACCCTTGTAAGGGGAGTAAGGCGTCCGGCAATAGATAGATAGATAGATGCGTACAAGTAGACTGGGATGGTGTGGACATGTGGAGAGAATGGATGAACAAAATTGGGTGAATAAATGCAGGTCTGTGATTGTGGAGGGAGCTGCACCAAGGGGTGGACCGAGGGAGACCTGGGATCGGAATATACGTGCCGATCTCAAATCCAATAACTTGACAAGTGAAGCAGCCCTTAACAGGGTTGCCTGGAACGCCACCATTAGGACAAGAGACTGAAACTGCACGTATGTGTGGAACACTCAGTCTTAAAATTTTATGTATGTATATACAGTAGGGTCTCACATAAAACGAGTTTATGGTCGATAAACGAGGGCGTTTTATGTGAATTCGTTTTATATGAACACAGCATTTTGGTGGCGCAATATCGTCAATGTTCACTGTAAGCGAAAATTTTCGTACAAAGCGAACGATATTTCGTACGTTTTGTACGATATTTCGGCGTTTTATATGAAAGCGTACGATATTTTGTACGTTTTGTACGATATTTCGGCGCTCTATATGAAAACTCCTTGTATTTGCCCCACTTTGGCGGCGGACTCGTTTTATGTGATCACATTCGTTCTGATCGAAAATTAAATATTAATATTTTAGGTCGGTCGTTTTAATCGAGACTCGTTTTATGTGAACACGTTTTATGCGGGACCCTACTGTATGTATGTATGTATGGTAATGCATTTTTTGCTTCTCGATGTGATTTTTTCTACCTTCGACCTGACCTCTCATTCTTCGCCCTGATCACTTCTTGGTTGGTGTTGTGGTGTAGCAGTTCTTGCCTCATCCTTCGGCCCTGCCCTATAAGAGCTCTGATGTGGAGCTCATGTGGTCCGGCTGAACTGGTGAAATGTCGAGAAATGTCTGCGTGTCTTCATCTTCCTCGATTTGTTCCCCTACTGCCCTTCCCTCTCTATCTTGACTCGTTTAGTTGTTTATCTTGATCGAATCCTTCGGGCCAGCCCTATGAGAGTTCTTTTGTGGAGCTCAGTGGTTTGGTTAAACTAATATTAAAAAAACAAAAAAAATTACACCTTCATAGATAAGCAATGAAAGCATGCAGAAGTGTCAAACTCAATGGGAAAATGGAGAACTTACTGTTGTCGTTATCCAGGCGTGGACCTGATATTTCTACGTTGCCTGGCAATGTTGTTATGGTGTTGTGCAGATGGCGACTTGACGCGTAAACATTCAGGCCATGTTCGGACTTGTCGCCGCGGCCCCGGCTAGTACGCACTAAGTTACTCGTCGCGCCAGTGGCAATTTGATAGTTTTATAGTTATTATCTATTACTACTGTATAATATTATTGCTTGTTATGCATTATTGCATATCAGTTTGTATTTGTGGCATTTATGGGTGTACGGTACACAATTTTACATGTTATTTGCAGTTACTAGTATGGTATTATTTACTATTATCATAATATTATTTGTTATTCATTCTTATGTGTCATTTTTACTTACTAATAGGGCCTAGGTTATTATGTATTACTACACTCATCTTCATCGTCTTTGTCATCGTCACTATCACTCTCAAACCCAGGAAATTCATGTGCATCTTCATGAACTTCTTCCTCGCCATCGTTTTCACCCCAAATATTTTCTTCAACATCACTTTCAAGCTCTTCAATATCGGACAAATCTTTGTGATCTAATTCACTTAGCACTCTCAAAACACCACCAGGACTTAGAATATCATTCGTTTTCACTTTCTTCTCATTATTCTTAGGCGTACGTGTTGGTTGGGCCGCGGCAGAGTTAGGCGCAGAATCGGACATATACTTTTCATTGTTTTCCAATGTATCCATGATGGCGGATCGATAACAACTGACGTAGCGTCATAGTGCGAGCGTCGGAGCGCTTCAAGCTCCCTTGTAACAAAATAAATAGCCCGCGATTTTCAAAATCTCATATTTCCTGCGCGGGAGTATAAGAGGCCTACCAAGGTCCGCGGTGGAAGTCGTATCGGGAATATAAGATGCCAACCGAGGTGGAAGGGTTAAGCTGCACAAAACCGTCTAAATATAGCTAGAATAAAATAAATAAGACGTCGCTAGTACAAAAGGGGTTAAAGGGGGATGGGTGTATTTATTTGCTTATTTATTTATCTTTTTATTATTTTATATTACAGTAGTTTCCTCCCTAGACCTCCATCAACCTTAAAAAACACCCGGCCAAAGGCCGGTTCCTCTTAAAATTACAGGCTCGCTATCGCTCGAAAAAGCTCGCCAAGAAAAAGTCGACACCCAAATGGCACGAAAGTTCTTAAAATTGACAAACAAATAGGGCGAAAGGTGTTAAAATCGCCAAACTATTGGGCCGAAGGTCTTAAAATCTCAAAACTAAAGGGGCTATAAACACAAGGGAGAAGGGGTTCACAAAAAGCAACCATCCCCCCTCTTAATAACATACCTGGTAGTTATCAATGAGGTAGTAGTTGGTACGAGGAGCCAGGAAGCTGCCCACCTGACCCAGGCCCATCATGCTCACAATTGTACCTACAGAGATTTATATTAGGTCAGTCAGTAGCCAGCCCTTACTCCCACAAGGGGTAGGGAGGATCAGCAAGAGACATGAGAAAGGAAAAGGGGGTGACAGGAGAAGAACACATAATAGTTCGCCTACAAAAAGCAAGCACACAAGCATTCAGAAGCACCAATCACTCATCAGTCCCAAAAATCAATGGCTTCACCTCAGATGTTAGGTTATCTTAAACATTCCTTTTGTGGAGTTATTTGAAACAATTTACTATACTCTATTTCTTTTCAGCTGACAATAAAATGAATTCCTTAGCCACTGATTTCTCGATACTTAACAGAAAAATATGAAACTATTATGTCTCTGCATCCTATAAATACCTATCTTATGTAATTAATGCCATATTTCACTACAAAATCTTCAAACTAACAGAAAAATCTTGGTGGAAACTTTGCAATTTACCGCCAGATGAGATGAAACAGACTATAGGGACAAGGGGAACGTATGGACTTTCTCTTGATAATCCAGATGGAGGTTTTGAGTTATCAACGACTTTAAGGGGGAGAGTTAGTTTCTTCCGTAGACCTCTATCAAGTTTAAAATAAGCACCCCCAAGACGCCCCTTCGAGAAGAATTTAAAAAAAATTTGGTTGGAAATTTTACCCGGCCAATGGGTTCCTTCTAAATTACAGGCTTGCTACAAAAAAGGCTCGCCAGGAAAAATACGACACCTAAATGCCACAAAAAGTCTCAGTATAGACAAAGAAATGTGGCGAAAGGTCTTGATATCGCCAAAGTAATGTGGCAAACATTTTCTAATCTCAAAACTAATGGGGCTAAACATGAAAGAGAAGGGGGTCCAGAAAAAACACCCTTTAAGTGAAAATTTACCCTTAAATAACACTAAGTTGTAACAAGCAAAGTATCTGCAAAGATGTGTATACCAGTAAGAAGGTTGGGATGGATGAATTAAATTGGGTGAAACAATGCAAGTCCGTGAACGTGAAGGGAGCTGCACCGATGGGTAGACTTAGACATGAGATCAGGATATACAATCTTATCTCGAAACTAAAAACCTAATAAGTGGGACAGCCATGAATAGGGCTGCCTGGAACACCTCCATTAAGAAATGAGACAAACTTCACATTATGTGGACTACTCGGTCTTTAAAATTATATACTTATATATGTGTGTGTGTGTCTTATAACTTGTATCTTTATTCAACGTACCCGAGTAATTATTAGCTATGTCGTAAGGCGTAATTCAACGTACCTGAGTAATTATTAGCTATGTCGTAAGGCGTAATTCAACGTACCTGAGTAATTATTAGCTATGTCGTAAGGCGTAATTCAACGTACCTGAGTAATTATTAGCTATGTCGTAAGGCGTAAGGAGATAGGCAGCCGGCAGTGAAGGCAAACCAATGATGATGATGAAGTACATAGCATACATCAAGGTCAGGTTACAGTCATTTATTATCGCACCCATCAAGCACACCGCTATAACCACACCACCTGCGGAGATTATAAAGGGGGTCAGAGCACTTAATCTAAGCTTATTCAAAGATTGTCATTAGTTTGTTTCTAAGTACTTATACCAATGCTAAGCTCACGTACAGTTTTCTTTTTCATTATATATCCATTGACAGTTTGTGTATTTCGTCATAAATGCCCTTGCTGTTGCCAACCGACTAATGTATGGGTATGTGACAAACGTAGGCTAGTCGTCAGTACAAGCTTGGTTCATTTGAATGACAAATGAAGTAGCACCAGAAGACATTGCGACATATCAGCCTACCATCTAGCAAAATCCTTTCAAACTTTGTTGCCTATGCCTGTAGGTTTGATGTGTGTGTGTGTTTCTTTTTGTTTTGTTTTTTCACTTTGAATCATTGACTTAAGTTTTAACCTCTGCTTAATTGTCAGCCTGTGAGAAGAAATATAGGTAACTGCCGAATTATGCAAAATGTAAATTAATTGTGTCATTAGTTGTGAGACCTCCTCCTCACAAAAAACTTCAACATTAACCCTCAAGCCGCGGGGCCCGACATATGTCGGCCGAGAGAATAATGGCCACCCCTGCGGTGCCCGACATATGTCTGAAGGGATTTTGAGCACATTATCGGCTCTGAGAGAGAGTCCACGCGTTGGGAGGACGATAGGCAGGCTCTGACCGCTCGGCACGGCCCCAGTGCCGCGACTGACACTCCCTCTGCAACATTCCACACCCACGGCCTCATGAGGCCAGGAAAAAAAAATGGAAATTACCGTATTATAGGGTTTTTCACCTCGTGGTGCGCGATCGCTACAGGATAACCCGTGGTCGTACAAGGATGATTCTGGTGTCATTGGAAAGCTCTATTATCGCCCTTTCACGGATACATAATTGTATTATGCTCTGGCTCTTGTTTATGCATGAAAAAGAGCATGGAATGAAGCTCGTTTAGGGTAAATATGCCCGCCTGGCAGGTAGTAGAAGTTACAAACATCCCCGTCGGTTAAGAGTTCATCAAGTGAATCCAGGTCATGGGGTTAATGCAAAACATTACATCTCTTGTCAGTTAGCAGGTTCATTTCCCAGCCATCCAAATCAAATGTAAATCTTGAGTCCACCTATATCAGTGTCCTGCAGTGACAATAAATAGGTTGAAAAAGGGTAGAATCATCAGGGTAGTAGTAGTACAGTAGTTGTTCCCTAGGCTGCCTGGCCGAACAGCCCCGAGTTCCTAAGGAAGGCCACGGCTGGAGATCAGGTTTTCCCACAAAGCTCTCGAGGAATGCATATTGAGTTGTTGGCATAAGTGGTTGTATGTTCTGCAGCCTTCCATAATGTGTTTGATCGTGTGCGGTGTAGTGTTACAGCCTGAACAGGTATCCTGGACAGAGTCATCCAGCCTCTTTTTATAACTCGGAAGGGCTGGATGGTGCCCACATCGCAGCTTAGCCAGGTGGAGTCTGTCCTCATGGGAAAGGAGGGTTTCTGAGGGATGGACTTCAGGGGGCCATGCATGTAGCTCAGCTACATACATGTCTTTGAGTGACTGGATGGATCGGTGGGTGATTTGAGTATGGATATGCTTCTGGAGGCTGGCTTGGGGTGGCCAATATTAAGATCTTTGATACCATTTAGGTGTAAATTTTTTCTTGGCAAGCGATAGCGAGCCTGTAATTTATAAAGAACCGGCCTTTGGCTGGGACATTTTTTCTACCGAAACTTGTAGGCCTACAAATTCCCCTCAAAGGGGGTCCTGTTTTTTTATGTTTTTTTTTTTTCAGCTTGATGGATATCTGGATAACAAAGGAGCAAAATAATTCAATAAATAAATTCATTTATTAGAAAATATGATAAATGTAATTCTAACTAACCTCCAATATAGGCCAGCCTTCTCGTAGCCAGTTTGGAGAGAAGGTTCTTGAGATATATTAAGTCAACCACAAGGCCGTACACGATGAGGAGACCCGCATATAGCCCCAAGCCTGAGAGCAACAGTGTCTTGGAGGGTCGGCTGCTCTTACCAAACTGAGAACACAAGGAATTAACACTTTCCAGATCCGATTATATATTTATTTTCTTTTTCTGGCTATTATTTAAATGATTTTATTCATTTTATTCTTTGATCTGAATGTTGGGTTAAAGCAAGGGTGTGTGATGTCCCCATGGCTGTTCAATATATATATGGATGGAGTCATGAAAGAAATACAAGGAAGAGTAGTGGATGTTGGTGTATCGCTGATATGGGAAGGAAACGAGCGGAAGTTGCCTGTACTAACCCTCGCTATCTCGGACTAATTGGGGGGAGACCACTTCCGAGAAGCCCGATTTTCCGAGATGTCCGACTTAAGAGAGGGAAAATTCCGAATTAGAAGAGGAAAGTCCGCGTCACCAGAGAAAATTGAGATCACCTTTGTTTTTTTTTTGTTTTTTTTTTAAATGTGAAATTTATCTTATTAATGACAAATACGAACCTTATTATGTTTTCAGGGACAGTACAGTAGCCTACATAGTAATTAATATTAACACAATAATTATTAAAAGGCACAGGCTTCAATTCATCCTAAAATCACTTAAAACCGAGTGAGAGAACATTGTAAACCAGATACAAATCCCGTCCAACTCGGAAATTGCCGAGATATACAGGGACATCTCCGAGAGGCCTATGCCATTCCGAGAAGTGCGGGTTTCCGAGTAAAAAGAGTCCTAAATATCGGGGGTTTGCTGTACTGATGTTTGCTGATGATACAGTTCTGATGAGCGATAGTGAATGGGAGTTGCAGAGGCTGGTAAATATGTTTGGAACAGTGTGAAAAACGGAATCTGAAAGTAAATGCGGGGAAGAGCAAGGTTATGGTCTTTGAAAGGGGTGCAGCCACAGAGTGTGAGGTGAGGTTAAAGAGTCAGGTTAAGGAGAATGTCAGCTCATTTAAGTATTTGGGCAGTGTGTTGGGTAAGGATGGGAGTATGGATGAAAAAGTGTGGGAGAGGGTGCAACCGGGGAAGAGGGTTGTAGGAACGCTGAAAGCAATAACAAGAAATATGGTGGTCAGCGTGGAAGTAAAGAAGTCCTTGCATGACGGCGTGGTAATCCCGACATTGACTTACAGGAGCGAAGCATGGACGTTGGTGAAGAGACTCAAACCAAGAGTGAGAGGGGTGGAATTATATTACTTGAGAAGTGCGTGCAGAGTTACATGGAGGGATAGACACCCGAATGAGGAAGTACGAGAGAGGTGTGGTGTGGATGTAGATGTGATGGAAAGTGTGAAAAGGAACACCTTGAGATGACTCGGCTATGGGAAGCGAGAGAATGACTAAAAAAATATCTGAGAGCGAGGTGGGAGATGGAGTGAAGAAGTATATGAGTGAAGGCGGTGCTGGATAGGAGGAGGGGCGTCGACTGGCTGGGGACAGAGGTGCATGGGGCCGTTTCGTTCGTGGCCACCCCTTCGGCGATCGCGGCGTTCGGCAATTGATAGATAGATAGATTCATATTAGGAAGGGTATATGGCAGTCAGAGCCTCGGAGGGTTATTTAAGATAGTTTTTAGCCTTGTAATTACCACAGATTTGTCCTAAATTGTATAAAATCATCTAATTACAGCCAGAATAAAGTGTCAAATATGTGTCATAATATTCAAAGAATTAAACAAATAATAATCATAATAAATTTGTTATTCTTTATTTGCAAATATATATATAATACAACTACCTGGTATTCATTTATATTACAATAAAAAATACCATAAAACCTTAAAAGCTAAAAAGTAGAGAAGACTTCATACAATGAACCCATTTCTGTCTCCTAAAAATAGTACAGTATGTATGTATGTATGTATGTGCAGTATGTATATACTCAAGCACATACCCCATAGCTGGGGGTGGTGACTCGAGACAGAGCCCGAACAGGGACAACAGAACACAACAACAAAAAATATAAAAATACAAATTCACACACATCTAGGTTGCCCAGGAGAAGACTCAGAGACCCAGACACATTTAGGGTCCCCAGCAAAGACACCCAGGTCCCAGACCTCCCGAGAGGTTCCGGTCTCAGCAGGCAGACATGCAGCAAAGCCTTACCACGACAATGCCCGCCCACCTTACTTCCAGGCATAGCCCTTCACAACATACACCGGCTCCCCGGGCTGGGTGCCTGACGGACTATTATCTAGTCCAACTATTGCCCGACCCCCTCTCCCTATGACCGCGTTATCACCCATCTATTCACAATCATTCTCCATTCATTCCTATTCATGGTGGTGAGATAGTGATCGAATGGGTATGGAAAATGTGCAAACTAGCATGGGAGAAGGGTAATGCACCCAATGACTGGAAGACTGGCATAATAGTCCCCATATTTAAGGGCAAAGGGGAAAGAGGAGTGTGTGGTAACCACCGAGGAATATGTTTTTTTTTTAAGCGTAGTAGGGAAGGTGTACAGTAGGGTAGTGATTGAGAGAGAGAGTGAGAACGGAGAAATGGATAGACGACGAGCAGGGAGGTTTTAGGAAGGGAAGAGGATGTGTAGATCAGATTTTTACCCTGAATTGTGTTCTGGAGAAGAAACAAAACGTGTATGTTGCCTTTATGGACTTGGAGAAGGCTTATGACAGAGTGGATAGAGAAGGCATGTGGAAAGTACTTAGAATATACGAAGTAGATGGCAAGTTGCTGAAAGCATTGGAGAGCATGTATGAGGGTGCAAAGGCGGCAGTACGAGTGGAGAATGAGCAGAGCGAGTTCTTTGACCTGAGTGTTGGGTTGAAACGGGTTTGTGATGTCCCCGTGGTTGTTTACTGTATATATGGATGGAGTCATGAAAGAAATACTAGGAAGAGCAGTGGATGTTGGTGTATTGCTGAAAAGGGAGGGAAATGAGTGAAAGCTGCCTATACTGTTGTTTGCGGATGATATTTGTTCTGATGAGCGATAATGAATGGGAGTTGCAGGGTCTGGTAAATGAGTTTGGAACAGTGTGCGAAAAACGGAATTTGATGGTAAATGTGGGGAAGAGCAAAGTTATGGTCTTCGAAAGGGGTGAAGTCACAGAGTGTGAGGTGAAGTTGAACGGTCAGGCTATGGAGATCGTCAACTCTTTAAGTATCTGGGCAGTGTGTTGAGTAAAGATGGGACTATGGATGAAGAAGTGCGGGAGAGGGTGCAACAGGGGAAGAGGGTTGTAGGAACGTTGAAAGCAGTAACAAGAAATAGAGTGGTCAGTATGGAAGTGAAGAAGTCCTTGCATGACGGTGTGGTAATCCCGACACTAACTTACGGAAGCGAAGCATGGACGTTCGGGAAGAGACTCGGACCAAGAGTGAGAGCGGTGGAAATGAGTTACTTGAGAAGTGCGTGCAGAGTTACATGGAGGGATAGACAGACGAATGAGGAAGTAAGAAGGAGGTGTGGTGTGGAGGTAGATGTGCTGGAAAGTGTGAAAAGGAACAACTTGAGATGGTTCGGCCATATGGAACGTATGGAAAGCGAGAGATTGACTAAGAGGGTGTACGAGAGTGAGGTGGAAGGACAGAGATGGAGAGGTGGAAGGATGGAGTGAGGAAGCATATGAATGAAGGCGGTGCTGGTTGGGAGGAGGGGCATCGACTGACTGGGGACAGAGGTGCATGGGGCGGTTCGTTCGTGGCCACCCCTTCGGGATCACGGCATCAGGCAATAGATAGATAGATAGACCACTTCTCTTGCCTGTTCTTCAGTCATCTCTCTACCTTCCAATGCTTGTATTACAACATCTCTCCATCTCAACCGAGAACCCCCTCCCCTCCCTCCCCCTTAACCCTTTCAGTACAGGTGACGTCTCTTTATTTTGTTGTAGTCATGGTTAGCTGATTTTATGCAGCTTAGGAAGGTTATGTGGGCAGAAAAAAGCTAGTTGGGATAGTTTACACTCCATTAATTTGTAGTGGTTATTCCACAGTTAAATAAAATCGTCTAATCTTAGTAAGAATAAATTAGAACCAGTGTCCCGGTACAGAAGGGGTTACTAGACTCACCTGGTCTACGAAGAAAATTGGTGCCTCCCTGAATGTGAAGCTCTGTAGCCACATATAAGAGAACTCCACCAGCACCAGCAGGTATATGGTGGGACAGCGGACCATACGACTCATTGGTAGCCTCTTCTGTGTGTGGAGGAGTAGGCTACAGCTTATAGTATGGGAAGTGACTGAAAGTGATCTTGAGAATGCCATAAGAAAACTTAACCTAAACAAAGCTTGTGGGCTGGATGGTATATATGCAGAACATCTTAAATATGCAGATAAGTTGTTAATAGATAAACTTAGTTCTTGCATCACCAGTCTATTTACGCATGGTGTCCTGCCGGAGTCTATGATATCCGTAATACTTGTTCCTGTCATTAAAGATAAATCCGGTAAAATTACAGCTAAAGACAACTACCGCCCAGTAGCACTTGCTAGTGTGGTGAGTAAGGTAGTTGAAATGATAATGCTAGAAAGAATGTCTGCATATATTGTCACCAGCAGCAATCAGTTTGGCTTTAAGAAAAATCACGGCACAGACCAATGCATATATGTGCTGAAAGAAGTTATTGATACATACAACAAACTAAATAGCTCAATTTTATCTTGTTTTCTTGATCCAAGTAAGGCTTTTGATAGGGTGTGTCACAAAACCTTATTTGAAAAATTAGTTAACAGGGGAGTGCCTAGCTATATTGTTAGGATACTTATTTTCTGGTATGCTAATCAAAAAATGTGTGTAAGATGGGGCAACATCCTGTCAGGCTCTTTCGCCGTAACCAATGGTGTTAGGCAAGGGGGGGATATTGCCTCCGTATCTTTTCAACGTCTACATGGATGATCTTAGTCTGGAGCTGAACAAGACTCGCACTGGGTGCTGTATTGGCAGCACCATTGTAAATCATCTCATGTATGCTGATGACCTAGCCTTAATCGCGCCCTCTGGAGCAGGACTGGATAAATTATTAAGAGTATGTGAAAAATTTGGAATCGAACATTCAGTCAAATTTAATCCTATAAAGAGCAATATCATAATATTTAAATCTAACCTATTGAAATCAAAGCTACCTAAATTCCATTTGTATGAAGAAATTATAGAAGAAGTAAGTAAAGTAAAGTATCTAGGACACTATATTTCAAGTGATCGCTCAGATGATGAGGATAGGGGTTGTCAACGAAGGCAACTTTACATGCAGGGAAATTCAATATTAAGAAAATTTCATATGTGCACATGGGATACAAAAATAACATTGTTCAACTCCTACTGCTCACCAATGTATACAGTACAACTATGGTGGAACTATAAGAAAATGACAGTGAATAGACTAAGTATCTCATATCACAATATCATGAAAATGTTTCTGGGGCTCTCAAAATATGAGAGTACAAGTACGCTATGTGCCTATATGAACTTACACTGTTACCAATCAGTTAATCACTCATTAGAAAGCTAACATATAAATTCATTCAGCGCCTTAACACTTCTGAGAACAGTATAATTAAAATGCTACAAACTCCAAGCATAGTGTACACCTCTAGGATCCAGGCACACTGGAGGAAGTTGCTCTATATTTAACCTTAAGTAATGATTTCAGGTCTGCTACTCTACAGAATTAGCATACCGGTACTGAACCTCATAGTGCAGTACAGTACCGATATTCCCATACTGTACTGTAGCAACATACTGTACCGGAAGCTAAATGATGTGAGGCATGGTACTGTACACAATTAGGACAGTGGTTTTGGTAACACAGTAGTTTGATGACCACTGTTTTTGGTTGAGGCAGTGCTGTGAACTACATGATAGCAAGCTGGGTATTATTTAATTTCTTTTTATTTTATGTAGCCTATGTACAGTAGCTTATATTTATTTATGTTACTGTAAGGTATATATGGACCCCAGTATGGTCCCCTCTGTACTGTGTGAGTCTGAAATAAAGTATTATTATTATTATTATTATTATTATGGCAGGTATATGGTAGTACAGCGGACCATATGACTCAATGGTAGCCTCTTCTGTGTGTAGAGGAGTACAGGTTATAGTATGGCAGGTATATGGTGGGACAGCGGACCATACCACTCGTTGGTAGCCTCTTCTGTGTGTGGGGGAGTATAAGTTATTTTATAGTAGGTATATGGTGGGACAGCGGACCATATGACTCAATGGTAGCCTCTTTTGTGTGTGGGGGAGTACAGGTCATAATATGGTGGGACAGCGGACCATATGACTCAATGGTAGCCTCTTCTGTGTGTGGGGGAGTATAAGTTATAGTATAGTAGGTACTGTATATGGTGGGACAGCGGACCATATGGCTCAATGGTAGCCTCTTCTGTGTGTGGGGGAGTAGCCTACAGGTTATAGTATGGCAGGTATATGGTGGGACAGCAGACCATATGACTCAATGGTAGCCTCTTCTGTGTGTGGGGGAGTAGCCTACAGGTTATAGTATGGCAGGTATATGGTGGGACAGCAGACCATATGGCTCAATGGTAGCCTCTTCTGTGTGTGGCGGAGTAGCCTACAGGTTATAGTATGGCAGGTATATGGTGGGACAGCAGACCATATGACTCAATGGTAGCCTCTTCTGTGTGTGGGGGAGTACAGGTTATAGTATGGCAGGTATATGGTAGTACAGCGGACCGCAGTGGCGGATCCAGGGGGGGGGAGGCAGCCGCCCCTCCCTTAAGCCCCGTCCACACGATCGAGCACTGCCCGTTGGGCTCAAGGGAAATGTTCGATATGGGGCAAATTCAGCGGGCAAACCAGGGATATGCCCGTGCACGCAGTTGAGCGAAATCACCAGGCACTGTCCGGCAGTTTGCCGGCGGTCATTTGGTCATTTGGGCCCTCCAGGAAGGCCAAGTCGAACTGCCTGGCAGTTTGCCGGGGGTAATGGGGATAAAGGGGCCCGTGGAAGGAGGGAAATAAATGTGTAGCTTGATCTTTAACCCATTCAATACCGGTAACATCCATTTTATTATATGCTGGCAATTATAATAAGTCTTTACATGGCTTAGGAAGGATGTCTACCCATTAAAAGGCTACAGACGATCTCAATTAATCCCTTTAGCTATCATATACCCTTTTAATCTTAATGCAATCATCTAAATGTAGCTCAAAACAAATACAAAAGTACTTCGCCGGTACAGAAGGGGTTAATAAATATATATATATATATATTTTATCTTTCTATTATATGGGTATCAATCAGGAAAATTTGGTGGAAGGTAAACAGGATGTAATGTGTGCAGTCACTTATTAAATGTCACTGATGGTATGACTTTAATGTTAGCTTCAGAATAAAGTATGGGGAGCGTCCCCATTTATATTGATAAGTTATTATTAACAATATTATGAATATTTTATTAAGATTAATCCTATAAGTATGATGAAATATATTTAGCTTTAAAAAAAACTTTGGAATCGCAACGACGAGACGATTCCAAATATACCATAATCTTGAATAGTCAAAATCAGACCAAAATCATCGATTTGCCTGGGCTTAATTAAACCCAGACATTTTTGAACAAATGTTTTCGATTATGGGAGAATGGCTGGTCGAAAATGAAATTTACGACCATGTATGGAAGCTGTCGGTCGAGAGAAATCGAATGACACCAGGTAGAATTCCCTAGGACTTATAGTTTGGGCTACAGAGGACTTTTTAAAGTCCAAAAACTGGTCATTTGGGCCCTTCTGGGAGGCCAAGTCAAATTCGAAATTCTAAACTAATGGTCCGATTTCAATTCTGTTTGCGCCATTCGATTCAGCGTGTCAAAGTGTAGGCTACTTGTGGTATAAATTTGAACAATATCCATAAATAGATAACTCGTCTATGGGTTTTTTAAACTTTAAAATAGGCTTATTGGGCCTAAAAAATTGTCAAAATTAAAAAATCCATATACCGTTGGAATTGCAACATGACGAATCCAGATATACCCTTAAAAATTCGAAAATCGAAAATCACCCACCAAGTGCAAACATTTTCATGGGGTAAAATAACCCCCCCCCCCCCCCCCCCCTTGGGGGTTAGGGAATAGAATATGCCCCACGTGCCTTCTGCGTGTCGTAAGAGGCGACTAAAGAGGTTGGGTCGGTGGGCTTGCGACCCCCACCCGGAAAAAATATCTAAGCAAAGAAAAACGAACGAACAGCCTCGGATGCGGACGGAACCTACGTTGACGAACCACGACTGACTAAGGACATTCCTTCGGACATTCTGAGAATGGCTACGTGGAATGTTAGTGGCATGAATGATGGCACAAAAGAGAGAGAGGTTCTGGAAGTGTTAGTGAATGCCAGGCTGGATGTATGTGGAATGACAGAGACCAAATGGAAAGGTTCAGATGTGAGAGAGTGGGAGTGTGGAATGGGTGTGTGTGTGCTGGAGTGAGTGAAGGAACAGCGAGAGAAGGTGCATGTTTGTTTGTAAGTAGCAAATGGAAGGAATGTGTAAGAGCGTATGGGTCTGTGGGTTCAAGGATTGTGTGGGTGAGAATGAAAGTAGGAATACAAACGTGGGTGATTGTATGCGTGTATGCCCCGACAGAGGATATACTTGAAAGAAAGAAAGAGGAGTTCTGGATGAATGTGGAGGTGTGCCTGGAGAAGTTTGACAAGAACGAAAGAATATTTCTGATTGGGGATATGAATGGTAAGGTGGGTGATAGGAAAGTTGAGGGAGTGGTGGGAGGGTGGGGGTACCATCAGAGGTGAATGGGAATGGTAGTGCACTTGTGGACGTATGTGTGGGGAGGAGGCTGTGGATAGCCAACACCTTCTTCCAACACAGAATTATCCACAGGTACACGTGGAAACGGATGTTGACGATGAAGGATAAGACAGTGGTGGAACGAAAGTCATTGATTGATAATGTATGTGTGGATGAACGAATGAAGAAATCTGTGATGGATGCTAGGGTGTATAGGGGTATTGGAGGGGGTCTGTCTGATAATTATGTAGTGGTAGCTAAGGTTAGGATACAAAAGAAGTGGGTGAGGAGAGCTGGAGGGAGGCGAGAGGAGGGTGGAATGGTGAGGAGGGTGGAGAGGTTGCAGGAGGAGGAAGTCAGGGAGGAGTACAGGAGAGCAGTGGAAAGACGACTAGGTGGGTTCGACCTGGAAGCTGTGGAGGAGATGAGCAAGGTGTTTAAGGATGAGATCTGTGCAGCATGTGAGGAGGTGTGTGGAGTGAGAAGAGGGAGGGGAGTGAAAGGTACAGCATGGTGGACAGAAGAGGTAAGAATAGCTGTGGAAGAAAAGAAGAAAGCATATAGAGAGTGGTTGGGTAGTAGAGGGAATGAAGATTTCGAGAGACAGAAACGAGCGAGGTACGTGGAGAGTAAGAGGGTGGTGAAGGAAAGTAAGAGAAGAGTAGATGAGGAATTTGGAAGGAATCTGAGTGTAAAATGGAGGGAGAGTAAGAAACTGTTCTGGAAAGAAGTCAAGAAAGTTAGGGAAGGTAGCAAGGGAAACAGTAAGGGTGTGAAAGATAAGAATGGGAGAATGCTAGCCGAGAAGCAAGAGAGAGTCGAAAGATGGAGGGAGTACTTCAATGAGTTGCTAAATGTAAGGAATGAAGAGCCAGCAAACATAGCTGGATATGGTATGGGAAGGAGAAGAAGAGAAGTAGTGGAGGAGGAGGTGGGGATCAGGAGGTCAGAAGTGTGGGAAGCCATGAAAAGAGTGAAGTTGGGGAAAGCACCAGGAACAGATGGAGTGTGTGGGGAAATGTTGAGGTATGATGGTGAGATAGTGATAGAATGGGTATGGAAAATGTGCAAACTAGCATGGGAGAAGGGGAGTGCACCCGATGACTGGAAGACTGGCATAATAGTCCCCCTATATAAGGGCAAAGGGGAAAGAGGAGTGTGTGGTAACCACCGAGGAGTATGTCTTCTAAGTGTAGTAGGGAAGGTATACAGTAGGGTAGTGATTGAGTGAGTGAGAGTGAGAACGGAGAAATGGATAGGCGACGAGCAGGGAGGTTTTAGGAAGGGAAGAGGATGACTGTGTAGATCAGATTTTTACCCTGAATTGTGTTGTGGAGAAATATCTGGAGAAGAAACAAAACGTGTATGTTGCCTTTATGGACTTGGAAAAGGCCTATGACAGAGTGGATAGAGAAGGTTTGTGGAAAGTTTAGAATATACGGAGTAGAGGGTAAGTTGCTGAAAGCAATGAAGAGCATGTATGAGGGTGCAAAGGCGGCATTACGTGTGGAGAGTGAGCAGAGTGAGTTCTTTGACCTGAATGTTGGTTTGAAACAGGGGTGTGTGATGTTCCCGTGGTTGTTTACTGTATATATGGATGGAGTCATGAAAGAAATACTATCAAGAGCAGTGGATGTTGGTGTATCACTGAAAAGGGAGGGAATTGAGTGGAAGCTACCTATACTGCTGTTTGCGGATGATACAGTTCTGATGAGCGATAATGAATGGGAGTTGCAGGGTCTGGTAAATGAGTTTGGAACAGTGTGCAAAAAACGGAATTTGAAGGTAAATGCGGGGAAGAGCAAGGTTATGGTCTTCGAAAGGGGTGAAGTCACAGAGTGTGAGGTGAAGCTGAACGGTCAGGCTATGGAGCTCGTCAACTCTTTTAAGTATCTGGGCAGTGTGTTGAGTAAAGATGGGACTATGGATGAAGAAGTGCGGGAGGGAGTACAACAGGGGAAGAGGGTTGTAGGAACGCTAAAAGCAGTAACAAGAAATAGGGTGGTCAGTATGGAAGTTAAGTCCTTGCATGACAGTGTGGTAATCCCGACACTGACTTACGGAAGCGAAGCATGGACGTTGGTTGAGAGACTCAGACCAAGAGTGAGAGCAGTGGAAATGAATAAGAAGTGCGTGCGGAGTTACATGGAGGGATAGACAGACTAATGAGGAAGTAAGAAGGAGGTGTGGTGTGGAGGTAGATGTGCTGGAAAGTGTGAAAAGGAACAACTTGAGATGGTTCGGCCATATGGAACGTATGGAAAGCGAGAGAATGACTAAGAGGGTGTACGAGAGCGAGGTGGAGGGACAGAGAGGGAGAGGTAGACCGAATGAGAGGTGGAAGGATGGAGTGAGGAAGTACATGAACGAAGGCGGTGCTGGTTGGGGGGAGGGGCGTCGACTGACTGGGGACAGAGGTGCATGGGGGCGGTTCGTTCGTGGCCACCCCTTCGGGGATCACGGCGCCAGGCAATAGATAGATAGATAGAAAATAAAGCCCAGGCATTTTTGAACAAATATTTTCGATTATGGGAGAATGGCTTGTCGAAAATGAAATCTACGACCATGTATGGAAGCTGTCGGGCGAGATAAATCGAATGGCACCAGGTAGAATTCCCTAGGACGTATAGTTTGAGCTACAGAGGACTTTTAAAGTCCAAAAATTGGTCATTTGGGCTCTTCTGGGAGGCCCAGTCAAATTCGAAATCCTAAACTAATTGTCCGATTTCAATTCTGTTTACACCATTCGATTCAGCGTGTCAAAGTGTACTGGTGGTATAAATTTGAACAATATCCTTATATAGAGATCTACGGAAAGTACTGATACTGTACCTCGTTCTAATAAAATATATTAGTTACCCATTCAAACTATCGTTTTCTGTAAAGATTGTGGAAAGAAAACTATCACGTCTTAAATATTGTATTGCTAACTATACTATTTGAACATAACATATCACTTACGTGGTTGCTCCATTATAACAATTGGATGGAAGGAAGACACAGGAAAAAGCTTTAATTATATACCCTTCTCTAACTAATAACACACTCAACAAAGCCACTCCAACAGCTTCTTCTCTGACTTAGACAGCTATCATGTAGGCCAGGGGACAGTGTTTATTAAACGATAAAATAGGCCTATTGGGCCTAAAAATTTGTCAAAATTTAAAAAATCACATACCGTTGGAATTGGAATGACGAGACGAATCCATTTATACCCATGAAAACTCGAAATTCGAAAGTCGCCCGCCAAGTGCAAACATTTTCCTAAAACGCAGGGATTTTGGACCAAAATATTTTCGATTCTGGGCGAATGGCTGGGCGAAAATGAAATATAAGACTATGTATAGAAGCAGCTCGGTGAGACAAATCGAATGGCACCAAGTATAATTCCACAGGACTTATAGTTTGGGCTACAGAGGACTTTTAAAGTCCAAAAACTGGTCATTTGGGCCCTTCTGGGAGATCAAGTCAAATACGAAATCCTTAACTAATTGTCTGATTTCAATTCTGTTTGCACCATTCGATTCAGCGTGTCAAAGTGAACTTATGGTTAAAATTTAAACAAAAATTCATACATAGATAACTCGTCTATGGAGTTTTTAAACTTTAACATAGGCCTATTGGGCCTAAAAATTGGTCAAAATTAAAAAAATCATATGCCGTTGGAATTGTAATGACGAGACGAATCCATATATATAGCCTACCCATGAAAACTCGAAATTCAAAAGTCGCCCGCCAAGTGCAAATTTTTTCCTGCAGGGAAGGAACAGCTCGTCGAGAAAAATCGAATGACACCAAGTAGAATTCCCTAGGACTTATAGTTTGGGCTACAGAGGACTTTTAAAGTCCAAAAACTGGTCATTTGGGCCCTTCTGGGAGGTCAAGTCAAATACGAAATCCTAAACTAATTGTCTGATTTCAATTCTGTTTGCGCCATTCGATTCAGCGTGTCAAAGTGAACTTATGGTTAAAATTTGAACAAAATCCATAGATAGATAACTCGTCTATGGAGTTTTTAATCTTTAAAATAGGCCTATTGAGCCTAAAAAAATAGTCAAAATTTGAAATATGTATATACCGTTGGAATCGCAATGACGAGACGATTTCAAATATAACATCCGCAATTGCATTATTTAATTAATTTTATGTAAACTTAGGTTGGATCGTCTCACTATAAATCTCACCTGCAAGCACTCTTGATTGAGTACTTCGTATATGGTCGACAAGTTTCAGGAATAATGCGAGACAAACTATGCTTGGATAATCTTTTAGTATACTGCAAATAAGTGTAGCTGCATCCATTTGAAACAAACATAAGGTGTTGTCTCAAGTCGAGCTTCTGCCGATATACACTCCCTCCTATTGGCATCTGCTTGGATATATAGGTTATATAACTGTCCTGTGATTATTGTTGTTGGGGACCATGGTGATCATACCGGACCCACTTACCCAGCCCTGCCGAGCTCCTACTCTGACCACTGGCAGACTTTGACTGGCCAATTACTGCCCGGCTGCCGTGTGGACAACACCGCAAGCGTGTTTAACAGACTTTGCCCGGTGAAGGGGCACAGCCCGCCGGACACTGCTCGATCGTGTAGACGGGGCTTTAGTGACCAAAATTGCGCCCTTACATCTGATATATACTGCATTTTATCTGAAATACAATACATATAAAGTTATGGCGCCCCTCATGTATATATATCAGCCCCCCCCTTAAGCCTGAGGTGAATCCGCTCCTGGCGGACCGTATGACTCAATGGTAGCCTCTTCTGTGTGTGGGAGAGTATAAGTTATAGTATGGCAGGTATATGGTAGTACAGCGGACCATATGACTCAATGGTAGCCTCTTCTGTGTGTGGGAGAGTATAAGTTATAGTATGGCAGGTATATGGTAGTACAGCGGACCATATGACTCAATGGTAGCCTCTTCTGTGTGTGGGGGATTATAAGTTATAGTATGGCAGGTATATGGTGGAACAGCGGACCATACGACTCAATGGTAGCCTCTTCTGTGTGGGGGAAATACGGGTTATAGTATGGCAGGTATATGGTGGGACAGCGGACATATGACTCAATGGTAGCCTCTTCTGTGTGGGGGAAATACGGGTTATAGTATGGCAGGTATATGGTGGGACAGCGGACATATGACTCAATGGTAGCCTCTTCTGTGTGGGGGAAATACGGGTTATAGTATGGCAGGTATATGGTGGGACAGCGGACCATATGACTCAATGGTAGCCTCTTCTGTGTGGGGAGTACAGGTTATAGTATAGCAGATATATGGTGAACAGCGAACCATGCGACTCAATGGTAGCCTCTTCTGTGTGGGCCAATACAAGTTATCGTTTGGTAAGAACAGGAGATATACAGGGAATGGGCAATGGCACACTTATAAGAACATAAGATAACTAATATTATTCCTGTTTATAATTTTATGCATTATTATTCCTGTCAGCTATACATCACTTCACACGTAGCAGTTCACTTATCATCCCCAACTACAACTTACATCATAACACTGCACTTCACTCGTTGGTCTTCAGGCGTCACACTTCACCTAGGCTTATTTTGCGCCTTCTTCACTCTTCAGTAATAGGAACCTGGGCCCAGATACTCAGAACATTCACGGCGCCTTATCTCCCTCTGGTGGCCGTATCCTAAATGCCCGGATACTCAGAACATTTACGATGCGGGGCGGAGCTCTCTCGCTGCTTGGTAGAAGATGTTGAAGGGTGGACTGTTTTAACTTTCTATTCTGTTCTTTGTCTCTTCCTCTTCTGGTATTCGGTTTCCCTTGTCGTGGATGTTGTTGCTGGTATTGGTGTTGCTGTTGTTGTGGTAGGTACTTCAAGTGGCCGTTCAGGGGATGGATGTGGTTGCTGTGGGGTAGAGTTCCTTTCCGGGTTCGTAGAGCATGGTGGGTGGTAGACTTCTCGATTCTCCATTCCCATGGCTGGCGTTCTTATTGAGGTAATCTTCGTTGTTGTAACTGTCTTGGTGTTGCTTGTCTCGGGGTTGTGGCATAACACTTATATTTATTCATATAAGGAACCCAGCCTCCTAATATTACACATGGGGTATATTGCATATTGACAATGATGATTCTGGGGATATTTAATAAGGTGAACTATCAGATTTTTACCTGTGACGTCTTTTTCATAATATTTTGGCAACTATTAGACAATTGTATTTAGCTTAGGAAGGACGTTACCCATTAAAAGACTACAGACCATCTCAATTAATCCTTTTAACGACCATAAACCCTTTCTAAGCTTAATACAATCGTCTAAATATAACTGAACTAAACTATAAAAGATGTCACGGTTAAGGACAGTTTTCTCTCACCCTAGGCATGACTGTAATGTTGGACAGTAGACTCTTCTCCTGGTCACAGATGTGTGGGTGTGTGGCAGGGTCATCCCGTACAAAAACGAACCAGAAGCACGTCCACACCAGCGTACATATGCCGGCACCGTAGTACACCCACCGCCACCCTTGGTTGTCCGACACCCACCCGGTCAAACCCACACCCATCACCTGCCCGATCACCGCTCCTGGAAGATGAGGACAGAGGTTGGAAGATTATGATGTAAGTTCGGGTGCATTGCCGCGTTTAGACAGTTTATTCTGGCTATCATTAGACGATTTTATGCAGCTTAGGAAGGATCTGTAGGAATTAAAAGGGTAAAGATTATATCAATTGAACCTCCGACTTCCATATACCGCTACTAATCTGAATAAAATTGTCTAATAATAGCCAGAAAACATTTAAATGCATCATCGTATGTTGCAAGGGTTAAGAATGTTATGGATAGAGTTACATGTAAGGGAAGGCAGTCTTTTTAGACATATATATGTATCAGCTGTTTCTATTACGGAGAAATTAATGCATACCATCTTTAAATGTCCATGTAGTTCTTGTTTTGTTTTATTAATACATTTTATATATTTATTTACTAGTAATTTCTACTTACCTGAGACGGGTGAGGGCTGGTCCTATCCAGAGTGAGGTTTGGTATCCTCTACCCTACCTTAACCGTTTCTGTCTGTCTCTTTTCCTGTAATACTTTTCCTTCTAGGTGCTGGTGAGGTCGCCCAATTGGGTGGCACTGCAAGGGGGGCTGCGAACAGTGGGGGCATTGACCCGGGAGTGCAAGCCCGTTGGCCGATGATCCCTTCCCCCGCTGCCCTCTCAGAGACAGATGATACATATCTCATCTAACCCTGGCCCCTTCGGGGGCACGAGCATCTGGATGGCTTCGGTTTACCAGACTCGGGACTGCTCGGCCAAACAGTCTGGGGAACTACACCAACAACTTACCTGAGAGAGTCGTCAATATCATGGTGGCCAACTCCTCCTGCCGGGCCCACCTGACGATGATAGTGTAGAGGGCGGGGAAGGAGGGCCCCAGGAGCAGCCCCATCAGGACCCTCACCACCTTCAGGGCAACAGGGTGCAGGGCCGCCAAGGGACAAAACAAGGACAGTACCCCACTCAGGCCTAGAGTCACTCCCAGGGTAAGTCGTCCACCTACCACCTCTGCTATACGTCCTCCTGTCATAGTTAAGGGAAAATTTTACTTATATATTCATTTATTATTAAACAGTATATATTTTTTTGTTTCCTTCCTAGACCTCCATCAAGCCTAAAAAAATACCTCCAAGACTCTCCTTCGAGATATATTTGTAAATTTGGTGGTAGAAAAATCCTCTAACATTGCTGGTATCGCTCGCCAGAAATAAATTGACATCTAAATGGCACGAAGGGTCTTGACTTGAGGACTGCAGCAAGCCACACTTGAGGCACGGTATTAAACATGTACAAATAACGCGCCAGTAGCAGGAAATTGCTTGACAAATAGGACTAAATGGCATCTCTTCTTACCACCACCTGCTCTCCTAACCCTCCTGCTAAATATATTTATTTAATTCATAATGATGCTCTCCGTGGCTCTCGGACATGCCGCATAGCGGATGTATGCCTGCCAAGGCCCTCACGCGTATCTTGGGATAATATTGACTAAGAAATGTGGGGAAACGTTTTAAAATCACCAAACTAATGGGATGAAAGTAATACAATCTCAAAACTAATGGTTCTAAACATGAAGGAGAAGGGTGACCAGAAAAAACAATAACCTTCCCATAAGCACTGAGTCTGAGTAATCCACAGGGGGTACGGTTATGGTTTAAGTGCATGTTCTAATGGCGGCGTTCCAGATAACCCTTTTGATTTTATGTTCCTCTCTAAGAAGTATACAAGTATATCATAGTCCGTTTATTATAGGTAGGCCAAAAATCGTGACCCCTATCCTCTGTAGCTCAAAAAGGCCTGGAGAAAATGTGCTGTAAATTTCCACACTTATTCCCTAGCTGGCTTTCTCTAAATGGTAGATTTATCAGCTTGATTACTCTAGTCGTTTTCGTGTTATAGAGGTTTGAGGTAAGGATTTCTGGCCTACCTATCATGAACAGGATATAGTAATGCAACTCACCAACACACCTGGTGACGAGGTAGTCCCAAAAGAAGAGACCGGTAATGATAGTAGTAGTAATAGGTAATACTTGTTGTTGTTGTTGCTGTTCCCCAGGCTGTCTGTCCGAACAGCCCCAAGGCCATAACCGAGCACCCCCACAGAACGCTCCCTGCCTACCACAAAAATGCCTGGGTGACCGAAGCCACTCCAAGGCGAGGAGCTGAGGAGGGTGCGGAAACGCCCAGGATACCGAAGCCCCACCCAAGGCCCTGTGCCCCTCAGCAATTATGAAGAGAAAGTTGAGGGGCAAAGGAAAAATGTGACGCTTTGGCTCCCAGTCTACCAACCTCGAGGTTGGCAGTAGGGAGGTCAATCCACGGAAGAGACACCGCCACTTGAGATCTAGAAAATATATAAGTAAAAGGAACAGTCAGAGTAAGCTATGGGTTTGGCAGAGAACGCTCAACTCTCACTGTGATAGACCGCAGCCCATCGCCATATAGGTAATAGTAATAGATAGTAATAAGGGTGAGAGGAGGTGTTCTGGACCCCCTTCTCCCTCGTGTTTAGCACCATTAGTTTGATGATTTTAAGACCTTTCCTGCCATTTAGTTGTCAATTCTTTTCTGGCGAGCGATAGCAAGCCTCCAACTTAGGAGGAGTTGGCCTTTGGCTGGAGCATTTCCATACCAAAAAGATACGCAAACCAATCTCAAAGGAGGGTTTTGTGGGGTATTTTTTGTTCAAGATTGATGGAGGTCTAGGGAGGAAACTAAAAAATATAAATAAATTATAAATAAATATTGAGACATTTAGAGAAAAAAAAAAAATACACGTGAAATGTGTATACAGTAGAAAAAAATAAATCAAAGCATCCCGTCAAGAAGTAATGCACTGACCGACACATCTGGTGAGGAGGTAGCCCCAGAAGAATAACCCGGGAGTCATAGGAGGTAGCCATTTGTAGTCTCCGGAACCCTGCCGACAACACACATACACCATTACCAGTAGTTTAAGCCAGTAGCACGACATGTATATCATTACCAAACCCAGTAGTTTAAGGGGGGATGGGCGTAATTATTTGCTCATTTATGTATATTTTTTTTATTTATTTTAGTTTCCTCCCTAGACCTCTATCAAACTTAAAACAACACCTGCCCAAGACCCTCCTTCCAGATAAATTTGTAAATTTGTTTATAAAAAAATGTCCCGGCCAAAGGCCGTTTCCTCTTAAATTGCAGGCTCGCTATCGCTCGCCAGGAAAAATTTGACGACTAAATGACGTCGAAAGGTCTTTAAATCGCCAAACTAATGGGTCGAATGTCTTAAAATCTGAAAACTAACGGGTGCAGATGTGGTGGTGGTGGTGGGGCGGGGGGGTTTATGGACCAGAGCCCCATCCCGTTCAGGTCATAGCATAGGATGGACCCCACAGCAGGCTATAATATAATTTAATTGAGTTTGAACCTATTCTCTATAACTCATAAAGTGCTAGAGTAAATGGGCTGTAAATGGCACGAAAGGTCTTGATATTGACAAAGAAATGGGACAAAAGGTATCAAAATCGCCAAACTAATGAAACGAACATCTTATAATCTCAAAACTAATGAGGCTAAACACGAGAGAGTAGGGGGCCCGAAAAACGAACCATTCCCCTTTAACTCAAAAAGGGTTAGAGCAAATTGGCTGTAAATATCTACACCTATTCCCTATCCGACTTCCAAAATGGTAGAAATATTAGGTCGATTACTGTAGTCCTTTTATAGTTATGAGAGGTTGTGTTCGGGGTATCTTTCCTACCTTTAAGGGGTGGGTTTTAGTTTTCTCCCTAGACCTCCATTAAGCTTAAAAAAACACCCCCTAGACACCCCCTTCAAGATAAATCGGCCAAAGGCCGGTTCCTCTTAAATTACAGGCTCGCTCTCGCTTGCCAGGATTTTTTTTACACCTAAGTGGCACGAAAGGTCTTAAAATTAACAGACATGGGGCGAAAGTTCTTAAAATCGCCAAACTAATGGTCCAAACGTCATAAAATCTGTAAAGCAATGGGGCTAAATACATATATACATACATACAAGTTTAAAGACCGTTTGTCCACAGAAACTGTGGTTACAGTCTCACGTCCTAAATGGCAGCTTTCCAGGCGGCCCTGTCAAGGGCTGCCTCTGTTGTCAAGTTCTTTATTTTGAGATCGGACCGGAGTACCCGAGCCCACGTCATTCTAGGTCCACCCCTACGCACAGCTCCCCCCACGTTCCCAGTCCGGCATTTCTTCACCCAATTCTGATCATCCATTCTCTCCACATGTCCAAACCAACCAAGTCGGCTCGTGTGTATCACTTCACTGACACTCCTAATGCCCAGACGCCTTCTCAATTCCTCGCTCGATACCCTGTCCCTAAGATTAACCTACACATCCATCTCACCATTCTCTTCTCATTCCGTTCCATTCTATTGACATCCTCCGCTTTAACCGGCCACGTATCCGAGGCATAGGTCATCGCGCTCTTAACACACGAGGTATACACCTTCCCTTTAAGGTGGGATGGGAGCCCTCTCATGGTCAGGAGTGGCAACAGCTCTCTAAACTTTCCCCAGCCACTTTTGACTCTAGCAATGGAGCTAGCTTCAGCGCCACCTCCGGCGGAAACCGTAATGCCCAGGTAGCAGAACTTATTCACACACTCCAGCGTTACACTGTCGAAATCAACACTGACAGGCAGGTTATTTAATACAAAATCTCCCTTGCACACTGCACATTCAAAGTCTATGATTCTTGTCAAAGGTCCTCTACATCTCTTGTGTACCCAGTCACTACAGACGCAACATTGAATTGAATTACTTCCCACCCCCTTCCCACATACTGCACATGGATAGTCGCCGCTTCTTTCCATAGTTCCACGCCCTACTCCACTAATCATGACCTTTGTTTTATCTATGTTAACTCTTAGACCCTTATTTGCCATACCTTCCCTCCATCTTTTGAACTTCGCCTCTGCTTCCTGCGCACTATCTGCGATAAGAACTAGATCATCTGCATATAACATCTCCTATGGTAGTCCTGTCCTAAATTCCTTTAACAGAGCCTCCAGGACTAAAACAAATGGGCTCAGAACTGAACCTTGGTGAACTCCAACCTTCACTGGGAACTCTTCGCTCAGGCCCCCGTTTACTCTAACTGCTGCCCGTGACCCCTCATACATTCTCATTATCACACGCACCAGCCACTTTTCTACTCCAATTGTTCTCATAGCCCACTGCACTACCTCCCTGGGCACCTGGTCAAAGGCTTTCTCCAGATCTACAACAACTAGGTATAACTCCCTGTTTTTCTCTAAGTACCTCTCTTGCATTTGCCTAAGAGAGAAGATAGCATCAGTTGTGCCACGTCCCGGCATAAATCCAAACTGCATGTCGCTGATAGCAACACTTTCCCTGATCATGCATTCAAAGACCCTTTCGCTGACTTTCATGACTTGATCGAGCATTTTCAAACCCCGATAATTTCCCCTGTCTTTGTATATATTTACTATAACACTTTCCTGCCATGCATCGGGATTTTTTTCCTCCTTTATGATAGCATTAATCAGCTCTGTGACCAATTTTACCCCAATATCTCCAGCTGCTTTTAGCATCTCAGCGACAATGCCGGAGCTCCCAGCGGCTTTTCCTTACTTCATTTTATCTATAGCACTTTTAACAGCGTCGTACCTTATCAAAGGCAGAGGGCCTTGTACTGGGACTACAGTGCTGAGCTGTTCCCTGTCCCATTCAAACTCCACATTAAGCAGTCTTTCATAATGCTCCTTCCACGCCTCTCTGATTTCGTTTCTGTGTTAACAGTCATGCCACTGTCATTATTTATGCATCTTACACCCACGACGTCCTGGCTACAGTCCCTCACATTCTTAGTTAATTTATAAACTCCATTGGTATCATTAGTGCTGCAAACTTGTTCTATTACGCTATCCTGTATGGTTTTCTTTGCCCTGTAGACCTCTCTTCTAGCATTACGTTTGGCGAACAGGTATTCTTCCTTGCTGCTACCTTCCTTCCATACTTTGAAGCATCTCTTCTTCTCTCTGATTGCAGCTTCGACATCATTGTTCCACCACCAGGAGAACTTATGTCTTTGTTTTACCACAGACTTTGTCTGTGATATCGAGGAGGCTGCACTCTATAATGTTCCATTTGCTATCAACATCATCTGGCCTAACACCCATTTTCCTTTCGATTTCCATCATTTCGTTGTGGAATCTGTCTCTGTACTCCTCTTTTTCCAACAACCATACTAAGAGGGAGAAAGGGGTTATAATACCGTGCTCTGGATAGGACAGGTTGAGGTATAGTTGTGGTGTAGTGGAGGAGTGATGGGGGTCTTATGGGCCAGAGTCTCTATCACGTCCAGGTCATAGTGTAGGATGGACCCCAGAGCACTGCCTAGGAAGCCCACCACCACCAGCAGGTACCGCAGACGCAGCAAGCAGCAGCAGGTATCTGTTAGAAGGAAACATGCTTACATTATTGGAATGTTTGTGGACATACAGTAATGCAAGTAATGGTCGCTGCTCTGTAAATCTATAATGGCTTACTTAACATCTACTGTACCATGGCATAGTAGGTTAAGGGGAGATGGGCCGTTTTTCTGGTCCCCTTTCTCCCTCATGTTAAGCTCCATTTGTTTTGAGATTATGAAACGTGTGGCTCATTAGTTAGGCGATTTTAACACCTTTTTTAAGAGCAACCGGCCTTTGGCCGGAAAAAAATTCTACCGAAAAATGTACAAATTTATCTTGCAGAGGGTGTTTTTTTTAACGTTTGATGGAGGTTTAGCGAGAAAACTAAGAAATAAAGGATTAATTGAAATAACATACCAAAAATGGGCCCATCTCCCTTTAAAAGTACCCTCCAGTACCAGACTTGTTGCCAAAAGCTCAAGAGTTGGTGGGTAACTGACTCAGCCGCCCCAGAGTAGCTGAGAGGGACCGTGATACGTGTTACCAACTCCTCACAGCAGTGCCTCCAAGTCATGTTAGCAGCTCCAGCTAGATATTAGCAGAACAAACAGAGCGGCTGAGAGCCGTCGCTGGTACTGGTCAGTCATGTTTTTACTGACGGCTGTGCGCCATACTCTTGTCATATTCAAGGAATTAGTCAATTTTGAAAGTTCAGGACGTTTGGTAAAAACTAAGGGGTGTTTTTTTCTTGACTCCCTTCTCTTTCCTTTTAGCCTCATTAATTTTGAGATTTTAAGACGTTCGCCCTGTTAGTTTGGCTGTTTAAAGGCCTTTCGGCCCATCTCTTTATACATTGTAATACTGTAGCTTTCGTGCCATTTAGGTGTCGTTTTTTTCCTGACGAGCGATAGCGAGCCTGCCATTTATGAGGAACCGGCTGAAAAATGCACCCTTTTATCTAGGAGGTGGGTCTTGGGGGTATAATATTAATTAGGCTAATGGAGGTCTTAAGAGGATGAAAATATATAAATAATCATAAATATGAAAAAATACCTTAATAAAGCCGGAAATAGCAGGATAAAGAGAACAACACATGGTTGAAGAGATAGTATTGTTATATAGAGATACTGATAACCACCTATGATAGTCACAGATAAAGTAATTGATTAACTTATGGCCAATATTTAGTTGTATGTTCATTTATGTTTTCACTATAAAATCTGTTATGTTTGTGGTATTATGAAATATACTGTATATATATATGGGGAGGTGTGATGGAGTGGTCTGCCGCTGGGCTAGTAATCCAATGGACCCGGGGTCAAATCCCGATATGTCAATGGGAAGATATTATTGGGATGGAATTTGTACTATACCTAGTATCAATGCATTACCACAATGCCCACCGAAATGCCAAAAAAATACCCTCATTGTTCCCTGATTAAATAGCACTGTATGAATATTCCCATATTCAAAATATGCTACAGGGGGGCAATGCCTAGTCAGTTCATTGCTCAATAGGTGGCGTTCTGAGAGAGTGGCTCACGTGTATTTGTGATATATTCTCAATATATATATATATATATATATATATATATATATATATATATATATATATATATATATATATATATATATAAATATCTATATATATATATATATATATATATATATATATATATATATATATATATATATATATATATATATATATATATATATATATATATATATATATATATATATATATATATATATAGAGAGAGAGAGAGAGAGACAGACAGACAGACAGAGGGAGAGAGAACTACATACCCGATTCTGATTCTGTTGTCCTGTTGTTCCTGTTAGCTGTTGCCCCAATAATGACAATAGCAGCTGTGGTGGTGGAGGTATTGGGGCAGTGGTGGAGGGGCGGCATGATACGGTCAGGCTTCGAACCCAGTTGACGGAGAAAAAAAAGGAAGGAAACCTGCTTAACCCCTTCTGTACCGGTGATGTAGTACTTTTCCTTATATTCTGGGAACTATTAGACGGTTTTATTCAGTTTAGGAAGGATCTCTAGCAAATATAAGGCTTCGAACTATCTCAATCAACCCTTTTTACTACCACAGATGTTACCAAAGCTGCTTAAGGGGGGATGGTTCACTTTTTGGGCGTTTTTTGCATGTATTCATTATTTTCTAGTTTCTTCCCTAGACCTCCATCAAATTTAAAAAAAACATCCATTAGATCCCCCTTCTAGATTAATTTGTAAATTTTTCGGTAGAAAAATTTCCTGGCAGAAGGCCGATTCCTCTTAAAATTGCAGGCTCGCTATAGCGCGCCAGGAAATAATCGACACCTAAATGGCACTAAAGGTCTTAAAATTGACAACGAAATGGGGCAAAAGGTGTTAAAATCGCCAAACTAATGGGCCGAACGTCTTATAATCTCAAAACTAGTGGGGCTAAACATTAGGGAGAAGGGGGTCCAGAAAACCGGTCTGCCTCCCCTTAAATGGCTTACTTAAGGAGGAAGTAGTCACTTTTTTTGGACCCCCTTCTCCCACATGTTTAGCATATTAGTTTTGAGATTGTAAGACGTTCGTTCTATTAGTTTGTCGATTTTGGACCTTTCGCCCCTTTTTGTGTCAATATTAAGACCTTTCGTGCCAGTATAGGTGTCAATTTTTTCCTGGCGAGCGATAGCGAGCCTGTAATTTTAGAAGGAAATGTACAAATTTATCTTGAAAGGGGGTCTAGGGGGTGTTGTTTAAAGCTTGATGGAGGTCTAGCGAGGAAACTAAACAAGTATGTTAAATAAATATGTTAACCAAAAAAACAAGCAGTACCCCCTGAAAAATGGGAAAGGGGTGGGACCTTATTTTTGTTTATTTATTTATTTATTTATTTACTTATTTTGATATCTTTTTCTGTTTACAGTGAATTAACCACTTACGAGTTTCAGGTTATAATTAGGAAGTTGGAGCCGTAGACATCGATATTTAGCAGAAGAATTACCAGCTACAAATACAGCTGTAATACATTAAGACGTCCAACTTAGCTTGTCATTGAGAGATACTCCAAAGATATCAACACTAGAAACAGTGGGACTATTTGCATTATTGAAAGGTCGGGTGCCGGGGGAGTGCTGGAGCGACCTTGGTGAACCTGGTCTCTGGGTCTTCTCCTGGGTGACCTACTAAACAGTGTATTTCAGACCCGATGTCGCATCGCCTTTCGCAATTTGTGGCAAGACTATAGGTTACATAATAATGACATTCCAACACAATGTTATTGATACCCCGCCGTAAATTATGGTGTTATAAAGGTTTGTCAAATTATTATAGTTACGATGCTACCTCTTAGGGTAGCCAAAGGGAACGCAAAAACATGAGCAAGCGATCGGACACCAGACAGACCCCCCTCCCCTACAGTCATACTGTCCCTCCCCCCCCCACCCAGCGCCCCCCCCCACCCCCCCCCACCCTCATTCTTCTATACCCCCTCCCCACCTCTCTCTCTCTCTCTCTCTCTCTCTCTCTCTCTCTCTCTCTCTCTCTCCCTCTCTCTCTCTCTCTCTCTCTCTCTCTCTCTCCTCTCTCTCTCTCCTCTCTCTCTCTCTCTCTCTCTCTCTCTCTCTCACTCTCACTCCCTCTCTCACTCTCACTCTCACTCTCTCTCTCTCTCTCTCTCTAAACATTGTCTGTTAAAGGGAAAATATAAAGCCATACATATGCTTTAATATATACGTATAATAGTTTATGAATGGAAATTATGGGCGGAGCTTGGATTGATAGTTAGGGAAACAACCGTGATAGGTCTGTTTCAGTTTGATATTTTCCCAGTGTTTGGAATACTTGAGCAATTTAACGGGAGATGTTGACTGGCCTGCGATCGAGGAAGGTGCCTACTCACAAGCTACTGAAGGTGTGCTACGTCCCTGCAGGAGATGGCCGGTATGCTGAGATGCCCGCGTGGATGCAAAGGTGTCATTGCGCTACCACTTTTCAATATGTTCAACCAAGAGAAGAACGCTGACGCACTGAAAATAAGCCTTAGCAGGTAATTATTAGCCATAACGCTTTTGTCTATACGTTTACGGAACATATTTTATAGGAATGACAATGTTTGGTGATTATATCTTGATCTTAAACCATTATATTCTATATGAGCTACGTGCCACACATTTTTCTCAGGTGAGGTGAATTCGTAAGGTTATTCAACCTTATATTATTCCAATAGATTCAGCCAAGACCTATATACTAAGGTCAACCGGCGCGCAGGTAGGGGTGGATTAGCGCCTGTCAAATGGCAGACCTGCGCCCCTCCTCTCGCACTTGGGTTCAAACCAAAATGGGTAACCTGAACACAGAAAGTTCATGTAGGCGCACTATGTATATTAGAATGACATTCTTTGTTTATAGGCCCCGCTAGTTGGTTGTGTGGATCACTATGCCGAATAACTGCTCTGTGTTTGGGTTTCTTAACAACATCAAACAAGCAAAAACATCTGAAAACATTAGATTATTTTCGATTCCCAAAAATTAAAAAATATGACGCTTGTGGTTGAATGCCAGTCAACATACTACAGATAAAAGCAACCCAACACATGCATTGATTTGCTCCATTCATTTTGACGTTAACAACTTGAAGGATGATATGCAATCACGTCTTCTCGGTACTTATAAGAGGACTAAAAATGACCGGCCATTGCAAGACGATACTGTACCTTCCATGTTTCTACCACACGGTAAGCTTAAAAGAATACAGATATGGGGATATTAATGGAAGTGGAGATGGGTGGTAACATGTAAACAATATATCATGATAGTAATAGTATGCGTAGGCCAATGTGAATTGTTTTTATTGGAGGTGATTGTGTGAGTATAGATATTGGTGATTGTGTTAATATTATTAGTGGATGCCTGCTTGCGTGCCTTATTGATAGTAATATTTGTGTTATTTTATATCACTGATGGTGTAAATAGATATACGTTATTTTGTCGCTGTCAGTGTATTTGTGTATAGGCTACTGTATACATATGATGTGAATGTGTGTGCGAGTATTACAAGTAGTTGTAGTGTATATAAGTAAACAATATTAAAACGAGTATTTGTTACCGTAAACAAATAAATGTTAGTCTTATATTCGTTGGTATGGGTGTTCATTAGTTTTGTTATTCGTAATAATGATTGTAGTTTTCTTGCTAGGGGTGGTGATAAATACTATAATCATGGTAGTGTGTAGAGGTGTGGCTGTGTGACAATTGTTGCCTGTATGTTTGAGTGACATTTTATGGTTGTCTTACATACTTTTTGTTAGCGACACTATATACTGTATGTGATCATTTTTGTGTTGTGGATATGTCTGATTCTGTTTAATAGTGGCTGTATACAGGGTACTCCACGATTCTTTAGAAACCGTATCGGCACTTTCAGAAATTAAAGAGCGCTATTATGAACCAAAATATTCTATAAAATGTATATGTTTTTGTTGTCAACATTTTACAGCTACTGCCTTGTAAAGTAGGTATTTTTGTCATGTTCATTGTTTTAAATCCATGTTCCCGCCAAATGAAAGGGATATGAAAACCAAGTTGTGCATGGTGCAGCATGGTATAATTAGTTAATTACTTTATATAACACCATAAACCATACACTACTAAAATAACCATTCCATTCTATCATCAGAGCGGGTTAAGAATGCCGAATGTAAAAGGCCATATAGTTGCAAAAGTATGTAGTATGTTGTATATGCCTATAACGTTTTAACAGTCTTTCCTTTGTAGAAGTATCTACAGGGAAAACAATATTGCGAGACACCCTGTATTTGTGTGATAAATTTTGTTAGTGGTTGTGTGTGTGTGTGTGTGTTATTGATATTGGTGTGAATGTTTGAGTATTGTTACATTTGGCTACGTTTGTTTGAACACATTATATTAATTGGTCTAGTGCTGAATTGTCTGTTGTTGTTTGTTGTTTGTTTGTTTGTTGGTCATAGTTGATTACTTACATCTGGATAAACAGAGAACGAAGTAATCACGATTTTGTGAACGAAGGTAGAGGAAGCCATGTTTTTAAATGTATGTATTCTCTATTGTTTATGTCCAATTGAAAGGGAGAAAGGGAAGAGAACAATAATTTGTCCCTTGTAATAAAAACACCAACTTATTTCGAAAGACACACACATGTAATCAGTGTCCGTGTGTGTGTGTGTGTGTGTATGTGTGTGTGTGTGTGTGTGTGTGTGTGCGCGTGTGTGTGTGAGTGTGCTTAAATTCTACCTTACCTATGCTAAGCTACTCCTTGTCCTTAATGACATGACAAGCCGCCTAATTCCTTATAAAGTAGAAGGATGTAGTGAAACATTAAAAAAAGTTTGACCCATATAATCCCAAAAGGGCCTTTTTGACCAAACACACACAAACACGTACAATGTATTGTACAAACTGAGTGTGCGTGTGTGTAAAAATAATAATAACTGTATAGTAACTATCCTCAGTGTGTCTATGCTAGGTTCAGGATGTTTAAAATGCATAATATAATACATCCACTTTGTTTCACCTCGTTTGTTCTTGATCGATTACTCAAAGTGAATGAACTGATTGAACTTCCATTGATCTTAGATCCCATGGACTATAGTTTACAAGGAATAAATAAACAACAAATGAAGAGGTACAATATCACCAAACTACAAGAAGAGCTTGATGAAGTGGAACGTAAACTCATCCGGTCACACCAAGAGCAAAGAACACGCGAAGAACTACAAGCAGTTGCAAACATACGAGTAAATAGCAAATTCTTCTATGCATATGCAAAAAGGAGACTCAGGAACACCACAACAATAGGACCACTTGCAAAACCTACGGGCGAACTTGAGAGTGACCCAACCGAAATGGCCAAGATACTCAAACAGCAGTATGAAAGTGTCTTCAGCCCGCCAAATGAAGACAAGAAAATCGAGAATGCAACGACTTTCTTTGGCAACGCTCCAGAGACACCACATCAACTCTCCTCGGTAACAGTATCAACAGAGGACATAATAGCAGCCATCGACAAGATTGGACCAAACTCTGCAGCAGGACCAGACGGCTTTCATGCCCAACTGCTAAAAAACTGCAAACATCAGCTAGCCCTGCCTCTAAAACTGCTGTGGAGCAAGTCCCTCCAAACTGGATATGTACCACAATCCCTAAAAGAAGGCAATGTCACACCAATACACAAAGGGGGTAGTAAAGGCATAGCCAAAATTACAGACCAGTGGTGCTGACGTCACACCTTATTAAAATCATAGAAAGAACAATAAGAGCTAAGATGGTCAGCTTCCTGGAAGATAATGAGGCATTCAACGAGGGGCAACATGGCTTTAGAAAAGGCCGCTCCTGCCTCTCACAACTACTATCACACTACGACAAAATCCTACAGGATATTCAAGACGGAGAAAATGTAGACGTCATATATCTAGATTTCGCCAAAGCTTTTGACAAGGTGGACCATGGGATCCTTCTACATAAACTCAAATCACTGGGAATAGGGGGAGACCTTGGAAGATGGCTCCATAGCTTCATCACCAACAGAAAACAAAGAGTCACGGTTCAAGGAAGCCTATCAGAAGCAGGTGGGGTCATCAGCGGAGTACCACAAGGATCAGTACTGGGACCTCTCCTATTCCTCATCATGATAGGAGACATCGACAGGGACCTGGAACACTCAACAGCCACATCGTTTGCAGACGACACCAGACTCATGAAGAAAATCACCTCACAACATGATGCTCAGCTACTACAACAAGACTTGGACAAAATCCTGAAGTGGGCAGAAGAAAACAACATGGCCCTAAACGGAGACAAGTTCGAGCTTCTAAGGTACGGGAACAAGAGAGCACTACAAAAAGACACCAACTACAAAAGCGGACAGCAAGAAATTACCGCCAAGGACACAGTGAAGGACTTGGGAGTAAATATGAGCAGTGACGCCACTTTTTCCCAGCATATTACCAAAGCCACAACAACAGCAAAACAAATAGCAGGCTGGATCCTGAGAACCTTCCACACAAGAAATGAGAGGTGTATGCTAACATTGTGGAAGTCACTGGTCCTACCACGACTGGAGTACTGCTCCCAGCTCTGGTCTCCCCAAAAAGTAGGAGAAATAACAGAAATTGAAGCCACCCAGAGGACATTCACCAGTAAAATCCATGGGTTTCAACACTTTAACTACTGGGAGAGACTTAAGGAGCTGCAGCTGTACTCACTTCAAAGACGTAGGGAGAGATACATCATCATCTACGTCTGGAAGATTTTGGAAAAAAAGGTACCAAACCCAAACATCCAAGAGACTCAGCACCAAAGGCGAGGGAGGCTGTGCTATGTGAGGACTACGCCGGGATCAACACAAAAAATCAAATCCCTGATCCATCACAGCTTTACATACAATGGAACCAGACTGTTCAACTGTATACCAGCCCCTCTCAGGAACATAACCGGGGTGTCTCCAGACACCTTCAAGAAACACTTGGACATGTGGCTGGCCAAAATACCGGACCGGCCACCAACACCAGGATACCCCAGCACCAACTCCAACCGACTTCTGGAATGGAGAGTGGAAGAAAGGGAGCTGCCTGGTCGCAGTGGAGCCCCAGCTCAACTGTGTCACTAACGGACGGAATACAACTAAGTGTAACTAGGTACTGGTATTGAGGGAGGGAAGCTGGGTCGAGCGCAGGCTAGTGTGGGGCGCACTCTACACTGTGCGCGGGAGAGAGCTTATTTTGGTCAGCCGTCTGGTAGACCTTAGTATATAGATCTTGGATTCAGCCCACCACATAATACCATAACATATAATAATACAACTATGTTGTCCTTAATATTCGACCATTTCCCTATTCTACGATATTGTCTTTCCACACAGGCCGTATGACCGTGTCGCTCACGTGATGGGTATGACAATCCAGGCAGTGCGGAAGATGGGTGCAGCGCAACCTGCGTTCACAGCCAGACGCACCACCTGAAACACTGAGCACTCCCACCTACACCGCCTGACTCCCCGACCCCCTCCACTACATCACCTGTCTTTGACAGCTTTACTATTGGTGCCATACGACGTTTTTTGCATGCCAAGTTTGCTGCAAAGGAAACATTTACTGTTGTTACCCTGACCGATGATTTGAAGAGGGCCGATATTATTCCAAGTGAGACTCAGAGACAGCGATATGGCGTGTGTTGCACAGCATGGGATTCCGTTACAGGGTATCACAGAGAAAAATGTATGTACGGAAAGAGTCGAATGATAATTATTAGTATGTCGTCGTATTGACGCTCTCCGCGCACTCCAGCATCATCGGCAGGAAGGAAGACAGGTGGTGTATGTGGATGAAACGTGGTTCACAACAAGGATGTCACACAACAGGGAGTGGGTCGACAGAACACAACCTGAAACAAGTGCCACCTACAGCCGTCAGGTGCCACCTGGTGAAGGAGAGCGATTTGTGGTGGTAGCAGGTGGCACAGTCGAGGGTTTTGTGGATGGCTCCTTTGTATGTTTCCCTGCAAAGAACAAAACAGGTGACTACCACGGGGAAATGAACAGCAGCCTTTTTGTTCACTGGCTCACAGCACAACTTTTACCAGCATTGGCAGAGCCATCAGTAGTTGTGTTGGACAATGCACCCTACCACAGCCAGTTTACGGAGGAAAGTCGCTGTCCCACTACTACCACCAAAAAAACTGACCTTGTGAAATGGTTGGAGGAAAGGAAACTCCCCTTCTCACCTCACGCTACTCGTCCTGAACTCCTTCGTATATGCAAAGAAAATCGACCAAAGCCACGGTACAAAGTGGATAATATAATCCGAGAATGTTAAAGCAAATGAGAGGAGTGGACATAATACAAGAAACAGGATGTTTAATTTTAAGGTCCCGAGAATCCAAGGACAGGGTAAGCAAACATTCTTCTTCACTGCCACCAAAGACTGGAACGACCTACCCCAGTCAGTCCGTGAAAAGAGAACACTGTATTCCTTCAGACGTAGCCTGAAGGAACACCTGAACCGGACAGCTGCGAGAAGGGAGCACCAAGCTTATGTCTACTACTAAATACGACATAAGAGTTAGACAAACCAAACTGAAATGATTACTGATTACGGATTACTGATATTTACTATAGGATGTAAGGTATCTTAAAATAACCCCCTAGAAATACTTCTCTAAAGTATCTATTTCTTTATCCTCCCCATTTCCCCAGCTAACCTAATCCCACAAGGACCCCAATGGAAATACGCCTAACGGCCTTATTGGGCTATCCTTTGGAATTATGCAAGGCTGGTACATGTCATATTTATAACATACTATGTGGTACCAACTCTGTAAATTGCTAACTGAATAAATATTATTATTATTATTATTATTATTATTATTAATGGGGTCACGAAGTTGTCCGACTTCCACCGGCTCATCCTGAGCTGAACGCCATCGAGCAGGTGTGGGGGTGTATGAAGAGATACGTACGCACCTCGTTACAACGATTCACTCGTGCCAGCCTGAAGGCCAGGTTAGAGGAAGCAAAGTTACGCGCAACCAAAGACATTTGGGCAGGTGCCGTAAGAAGAGCTATGGCGTTTGAAGAGGATTATTGGTCATCTGACAATATTCATGACATTGTGGAACCTGTCGTTATAAGCTTTGACAGCGATGATGAGGATGAGCTCTTCCTTGACAGTGACTAAGACTAAAATAAAATATATGTACAGTACATTTGCCTGTTTAATTATCCATTAATTCTCTTGTTAATATTTATTTATTCTGTACTTATACAAACCTCTTCCAATTCTTTAGAATATTATGGCCAATTGTCATCACATCATACGGATAACCGAACAACAGGTCCATATAGCCTGAAACGACCATACCCAACCATAAATTATAGGGTTATAATTATAACTACCCGCCAAACTTGCTAGCAAAGACAGTATACTGTAATGTGATTAACCAACTTATGGGTCATGTTCATTTGCAAAAGCTGCCCAACTCATTGTTGCTGTATATACTTTAGTTCTATTGTAAACCCAATGTCGCGTAATACCACGGTATATTAATGTACAAAGTACTGAATGTCTTTATAATTATTATCCAATATGCTATGTGTGAGAGAGAGAGAGAGAGAGAGAGAGGTGGGGAGGGGGTATAGAAGGATGAGTGTAGGAGGGGGTTGGTGGGGGCGCTTGGTTGGTGGGGTTGGTGGGGGAGGGACAGTATGACTGTAGGGGAGGGGGGTCTGTCTGGTGTCCGATCGCTTGCTCATGTTTTTGCGTTCCCTTTGGCTACCCTAAGAGGTAGCATCGTAACTATAATAATTTGACAAACCTTTATAACACCATAATTTACGGCGGGGTATCAATAACATTGTGTTCGAATGTCATTATTATGTAACCTATAGTCTTGCCACAAATTGCGAAAGGCGCTGCGACATCGGGTCTGAAATACACAGGGTAGATGTGTGTGAAATTGTGTTTTTGTCTGTGTGGTTTCGTTGTGTTATGTTGTGTTTTGTGTTTTCCCTGTTCTTGCTCTGTCTTGAGGCGGCCACCCCCAAGAAAAAAAAAATAATAAAATAGAATTAAATATAAAATAAAAAATATATAAAAATAGGAAAAGTGGGGATTGGGCCTGAGCATATAGATAGATAGATAGATAGATAGAACGGACCGGAACTATTTATTTAGCTTTACTTGCATTCAAATAAATTAGTGTTATGTTTAAGGGGATATGGGCTATTTTTCTGGACACCCTTCTTCCTCATGCTTATCCCCTTTACTTTTCAGATTTTAAGATATTCAGCCCATTAGTTTGGCGATTTTAAGACCTTTCGTCCCTTTTCTTTGTCAATATTAAGACTTTTTTGTCATTTAGGTGTCGATGTTATCCTGGCGAGCGATAGCGAGCCTGTAATTTAGGAGGAACCGGCCTTCGGCCGGTAAATTTTTCTACCAAAAAAATGCACAAATATATTTTGAAGGGGGATCCTGGAGTTGTTATTTTAAGTTTGATGGAGGTCTAGGGAGGAAACTAGAAAAATATAAATTGATGAAAACATCGACCAAAAAGAGAAAACAAATAGAGGATGGAAAAACAAAGCCAAAACCAAAAGGTCCATGTGCCTAAAGGCATCCTACATTGATAACATGTTTGTAGCAAGTGGACTCAAACTGTTGTGGGTTGTAAATTTGTGAAAAGCAATTCCAATGAAGAGAATTCCAGAAAGTAGAAGTTCTGGAGATAAATTAATGTTGATAAATGGAAGTTCTACATTGTGGAATTGGCCACTTGCGAGTTTCGTTCTATAAGGAAGTTGGAGCTGTAGACATTGATATTTAGCATAATTACCAGCTAAAATACTGTCGTAGTACATATATTAATATATTAAACCAAGTTCATCATACTTTATATCCATCAGAAACCTACATTATTATTGCATTTCTGTTTAATATCGATGTTCACGGCTCCAACTTCCTTGTAGCCTGAAACTCGCAAGTAGTGAATTCATGGTCATTTCCAGCTGCCCTAGTTCTGCAGGGAAAGATGTGGAGAGGTGGTACAATTAAGGGAGCCCACCTCACTTTTTTATCTTTCTCTCCCTCTCTCTTTGGGTTGTATCCATTCGGCCCCATTCAGCCTACTGTTTTAAGGCGCTTACCCCCATCCAGGTCTCAATATTTCCCTGACGAGCGGTAGCAAGCTAGCATATTTATATTTTTGTTTTGACAGCAATCTAAATTTATACATTTTTCGATAGAAAAATTTCTCCGGCGAAGCCGGATTTCTCCATACAATGCTGGCTCGCTATCGCTTGCTAGGAAGAAATCGACACCTGGATGGGGATAAATGTCTTAAAACAGTAGGGTGAATGGGGCCGAATGGATACAAGCCAGAGAAAGAGAGAAAAGGAGAGAAAGATAAAAAAAAGCCGGTGACCCCTCTTAAAGCAAGTTTCTCAGAACATTTACCGTGAACACATCTGTAGAGTAATACAAGGGAGGCTACACATCTTTGTATGAATAATGGAGGAAGATCCTGCGTGATTACAGGGTTAGTGATAAATATAATTGGTTTATTTTGAATTTTGTCCAACTGCCTCAATGCAACCACTCGACATCCATTCCAAAAAGGTGAACAGTACTCCATCTGAGCACGAACATGACATATATATAAGTCTTCATTTCGAGCAATGTTTTATAAATTGGACTATACTGTAGTATGTCTTTTGAACTGTTTTTTATGAGCAGTAAAAAGTGGTGATTATGTAGTGTTTTTACATTAGCTGACAGCACCCACACTAGAGTAATCCACACACACACACTGGTTGGCTGTGGACGGGTTTGTACAATAGGTGTAAACACAATTTAGCATTGTTATCTGTGACGCACCCAGAGATAATCACCTTTCGCCCTATTTCTCTGTCAATATTAAAGCTTTTTGTGTCATTTAGGTGTCGATTTTTTCCTGGCGAGCGAAAGCGAGCCTGTACTAAAAGAGGACCCGACCTTTGGCCAGGTCATTTTTCTATCGAAAAATGTACACATCAATTTTGAAGGAGGGTTTTGGAGGGTGTTTCATGTAAACTTGATGCAGGTCTAGGGAGGAAACTAGAACACATATTAAAATACATATAAAAATGTACAAAAAAATATGCCAATCCCCCTTTCAACAAAAAATGAACTATAGTACGGCTTTTGAACTGTTTTCTATAAGTAGTAAAAAGTGTCGCCTGTATATCGTTGTTTACATTAGCTGACAGCACCCACAGTAGAATAATCCACACACACACTGGTTGGCTGTGGACGGGTTGGTGCAATAGGTGTAAACACAATAGTAGCATTATTATCTGTGACGCACCCAGAGATAATCACTCTATCTATGTATGGTTAAGGGGAGGTGACCTGTTTATGTTCTGTCCTTTTCTATCTTTCTCTGGCTTGTATCCATTCGGCCCCATTCACCCAACTATTTTAAGACGTTCATCCCCATCTAGGTGTCGATTTCTTCCTGGCGAGCGATAGCGAGCCAGCATTATATGAGACAATTTTCTATCGAAAAATGTACAAATTTAGCCTGCTGTCAAACAAAAATAAAAAATATGCTGGCTCGCTACCGCTCACCAGTAAAAAATTGACACCTGGATGGGGATAAACGTCTTAAAACAGTAGGCTGAATGGGGCCAAATGGATACAAGCCAGAGAAAGATAGAAAAGGACAGAACAAAAACAGGTCACCCCCCTTAAGGGGAGGTGTTTAGTTTGTTCCCTAGATTTCCATTAAGCTTAGAATTATACCCCCTAGACACCCTTTCAAGATAAATTTGTAAATTTTTCGGTAAAAAAATGTCCTGGCCGAAGGCCACTTCCTCTTAAATTACAGGCTCGCTATCGCTCGCCAGGAAAATATCGACACCTAAATGGCACGAAAGGTCTTAAAATTTACACAAATGGGGCAAAAGTTTTTAAAATCGCCAAACTAATGGGGCGAATGACTTAAAATCTCAAAAGCAATGAGGCTAAATATGAGGGAGAAGGGGTCGAGAAAAAAATCCCTCTAGTGGAAATCTCCCCTTAACCTCTATACCTCATCAGCACATTGGGTTAACCCTTTCCATACCGGTGACGTCTTTTTAACTTTAATCTGGCTACTATTTGACGATTTTATTCAGTTTCAAAAGGGCCTCCAACATATTGATAGGCTTCGAACTATCTCACTTATTCCTTTTTACTACCACAGATCCTTCTTAAACTGCACACAATCCTGTAAACATAACTAGAATAAAATACAAATTAAGACGTCGCCGGTACAGAAGGGGTTAATACAGTAACGTGAACACAATATAGGCATTATCTGAGATATTATAGGTTGGACGCATTGTCATATAATCTATGTATCTATGATGGTCAAAACAATATACGTAATTACATTGTTTTGATACTGTGTGGTTCCAGGGGGGGGGGGGGGCTCTTTGGACCTTCCCTGCTTCGCTTTGTTTAGTTTGGAGATTTTAAGACGTTTCACCCCATTAATTTGGCGATAATCAGATGCTTTACCTCATTCATATGTAATTTTTTGTTTCATTATTATCATTTTTTTCTGGGCAAACAATAGTCTGTCTGTAACTTAGAAGATATTGGCCTTTGGCTGAGACATTTATCTTTCCATTTTTTTTTACAAATTAGCTTGAAGGGGGTCTGGGTGGCCATTTTTGTTTTTTTTTGTTTTTTTTTTGGGGGGGGGGGGGTTTGAAGGAAGTCTGGGAAGGCGTGTTTGTAAAGCCCCGTCTACACGATCGAGCAGTGTCCGGCGGGCTGTGCCCCTTCACCGGGCAAAGTCTGTTAAACACGCTTGCGGTGTTGTCCACACGGCAGCCGGGCAGTGATTGACCAGTCAAAGTCTGCCAGTGGTCAGAGTAGGAGCTCGGCAGGGCTGGGTCAGTGGGTCTGGTATGATCACCATGGTCCCCAACAACAATAATCACAGGACAGTTATATAACCTATATATCCAAGCAGATGCCAATAGGAGGGAGTGTATATCGGCAGAAGCTCGACTGGAGACAACACCTTATGTTTGTTTCAAATGGATGCAGCTACACTTATTTGCAGTATACTAAAAGATTATCCAAGCATAGTTTGTCTCGCATTATTCCTGAAACTTGTCGAGCAATATACGAAGTACTCAATCAAGAGTGCTTGCAGGTGAGATTTATAGTGAGACGATCCAACCTAAGTTTACATAAAATTAATTAAATAATGCAATTGCGGATGGTATCTTTGAAATCGTCTCGTCGTTGCGATTCCAACGGTATATAAATATTTTAATTTTGACCAATTTTTAGGCTCAATAGGCATATTTTAAAGTTAAGAAATTCCGTAGACAAGTTATCTATCTATGGATTTTTTTCAAATTTATACCGAAAGTACACTTTGACACGCTGAATCGAATGGCGCAAACAGAATTGAAATCGGACCATTAGTTTATATTTCGTATTTGACTTGGCCTCCCAGAAGGGCCCAAATGACAATTTTTTTGGACTTTAAAAGTCCTCTGAAGCCCAAACTGTAAGTCCTAGGGAATTCTACTTGGTGCCATTCGATTTTTCTCGACGAGCAGCTTCTATACATGGTCGTAGATTGCAATTTCGACCAGCCATTCGCCCAGAATAAAATTTGTTTCCAAAATCCCTGGCTTTAATAAGCCCAGGAAAATGTTTGCACTTGGCGGGCGACTTTCGAATTTCGAATTTGCATGGGTATATATGGATTCGTCTTGTCATTACGATTCCAACGGTATATGAATTTTTTATTTTTTACCAATTGTTTAGGCCCAATAGGCCGATTTTATAGTTTAAAAAACACTGTCCCCTACATGATGGCTCTCTAAGTCAGAGAAGAAGCTGTTGGAGTGGCTTTGTTGAGTGTGTTATTAGTTAGAGAAGGGTATATAATTAAAGCTCTTTCCTGTGTCTTCCTTCCACCCAATCTACCCACTTGTTATAATGGAACAGCCACGTAAGTGATAATATATTATGTTCAAATAGTATAGTTAGCCATACAATATTTAAAAGGTGATAGTTTTCTTTCAATAATCTTTACAGAAAACGATAGTTTGAATGGGTAACTAATATATTGTATTAGGATCGAGGTACAGTATCAGTAGGCTACTTTCCGTAGTTATCTATATAAGGATACTGTTAAATTTGTTACCACAAGTACACTTTGACACGCTGAATCGAATGGCGCAAACAGAATTGCAATATACTAAAAGATTATCCAAGCATTGTTTGTCTCGCATTATTCCTGATACTTGTCGAGCAATATACGAAGTACTCAATCAAGAGTGCTTGCAGGTGAGATTTATAGTGAAACGATCCAACCTAAGTTTACATAAAATTAATTAAATAATGCAATTGCGGATGGTATCTTTGAAATCGTCTCGTCGTTGCGATTCCAACGGTATATAAATGTTTTAATTTTGACCAATTTTTAGGCTCAATAGGCCTATTTTAAAGTTAAGAAATTCCGTAGACAAGTTATCTATCTATGGATTTTGTTCAAATTTATACCGAAAGTACACTTTGACACGCTGAATCGAATGGCGCAAACAGAATTGAAATCGGACCATTAGTTTATAATTTCGTATTTGACTTGGCCTCCCAAAAGGGCCCAAATGACCAGTTTTTTGGACTTTAAAAGTCCTCTGAAGCCCAAACTATAAGTCCTAGTGAATTCTACTTGGTGCCATTCGATTTTTCTCGACGAGCAGCTTCTATACATGGTCGTACATTGCAATTTCGACCAGCTATTCGCCCAGAATCATTTTTTTCCCAAAATCCCTGGCTTTAAATAAGCCCAGGAAAATGTTTGCACTTGGCGGGCGACTTTCGAATTTCGAATTTTCATGGGTATATATGGATTCGTCTTGTCATTACGATTCCAAGGTATATGAATTTGTTATTTTTGACCAATTTTTAGGCCCAATAGGCCGATTGTATAGTTTAAACAACACTGTCCCCTACATGATGGCTGTCTAAGTCAGAGAAGAAGCTGTTGGAGTGGCTTTGTTTAGTGTGTTATTAGTTAGAGAAGGGTATATAATTAAAGCTCTTTCCTGTGTCTTCCTTCCACCCAATCAACCCACTTGTTATAATGGAGCAGCCACGTAAGTGATAATATATTATGTTCAAATAGTATAGTTAGCCATATAATATTTAAAAGGTGATAGTTTTCTTTCAATAATCTTTACAGAAAACGATAGTTTGAATGGGTAACTAATATATTGTATTAGAATCGAGGTACAGTATCAGTAGGCTACTTTCCGTAGTTATCTATATAAGGATACTGTTACATTTTTTACCACAAGTACACTTTGACACGCTGAATTGAATGGCGCAAACAGAATTGAAATCGGACCATTAGTTTAGAATTTCGAATTTGACTTGACCTCCCAGAACGGCCCAAATTACTAGCTTTTGGACATTAAAAATCCTCTGTAGACCAATCTATACGTCCTAGGGAATTCTACCTGGTGCCATTCGATTTATCTCGACCGACACCTTCCATACATGGTCGTAGATTTTATTTTCGACAAGCCATTCTCCCATAATCGAAAATATTTGTTCAAAAATGCCTGGGTTTTTTATACATTTTTTGCACTTGGCGGGTGATTTTCGATTTTCGAGTTTTAATGGGTATATATGGATTCGTCTCGTCATTACAATTCCAACGGCATATGAATTTTTTAATTTTGACCAATTTTTAGGCCCAATAGGCCTATTTTAGAGTTTAAAAACTCCATAGACGAGTTATCGTCCTATGCAACATACTGTATGTGCCTTGCATTCATTACCGAATATTAATGTAAATGAACCAATTAGTATTAACAACTCAGAATCCAGCCAGGACACATTCAAAATCAAAGATGAATACAGAGTGTTCACCAACAAAGGGCTCCATCTTATCCACATTAACGCCAGATCAATGTACCATAAATTGTCAGAAATTAACTTGTTAGCTAATAAGGCCAAAGCTTCAATAATTGCAATCACAGAAACCTGGCTGGATTCAAGTATAAACGATGGTGAAATAAACATTCAAGGTTTCAATATGGTTAGGAATGATCGCAATAGGCATGGGGGAGGAGTATGTCTGTATGTAAAAAAACAACCTCACACACACAACTAGGACCGACCTCCATGTAGAAAATCACGAAGCTCTGTGGATCGATCTACACCTGCCGAGGACAAGACCCATCACAATTGGGTCACCAAACGACACACAATTCTTGACCAAATTTGAACGAACTTTGTCATCGCTAGACCCTCGGAATGAATCCATTATACTAGGGGATTTTAACCTGTGTTACAAACAACGAAATGATAGGCTTGTACGAGAATATAGGCATATACTGACAATGCACAATCACAAACAACTCATCACAACCCCCACACGTATCTCTGAGAACACTGCCACAATAATAGACCACATAAACTGTAACAGAGAGGACAAATTATCCCAATCAGGGGTTATACAGACTGGGTTAAGTGATCACTTCGTCACATATTGCACACGAAAAACCACAAAAATTACCCTAGAGAATCACAAGGTTATCAAAACAAGGTCACTCAGAAACTACAATAAAGAAACATTTCTGGACATTTTATGGAATACAGACTGGTCTCCAGTGTTTGGAAGTACAAACGTTAATGACGCATGGGTTGGCTTCAGAACCATCATCACAAACATTCTAGACGAAATAGCTCCTCTGAAAGACATACGAATTAAAGCAAGGTCAGACCCATGGATCAACAATGACATACTATACCATCTGGAACACAGAGACAATCTGTTAAAAAGGCTAGCGAAACATAGACAGGACCAAGGTCTGAAACATGAGTTCAACAGGGCCAGGAATAAACTAAGTAGGAAAATAAAATCAGCGAAAACTAATTATTTTCACAATAAGGCAGAGGAATATCAGAATAACCCAAAGAAACTATGGAGGCACCTAAAAACAACAGGCTACAGCAACAAGACAAGGGATTCGTCTAACACTAATATTGCTCTCACCATTAATGATCAGGTTTGCCACGATAAACGACAAATTTCAACCTACTTCAACTCCTTCTTCACCTCCATAGCAAACACACTTGCACAGAACCTACCTCAACCTCTCAATAAATACACGACAACAACGGCCACCTTTCGAAATTTCTACAGAGATAAAGACATACACCCGAACACATTTGGATTGCAAAATGTTACACCAAAATACACTTTTGACGAGCTGTCTAACCTAAATGTATATAAAAGCACAGGACCAGACAAAATTCCTGCCAAATTTCTACGAGATGGAGCCATTGGTATAGCAGGCCCCCTAACCCACATCATCAACTTGTCAATTAACACCAACACTGTACCTGCTGAACTGAAGGAAGCTATTGTAACCTCTCTATTCAAGAAAGGAAATAAACTAGAAGTTGGTAACTACAGACCAGTTAGCATATTATGTATTGTATCTAAAATCCTTGAAAGAGCGGTATACACCCAAATTGAACACTACCTCAAACAAAATGATCTATTCTATAAGTTTCAATCAGGTTTCAGATACATGTACTCGACAGACTCCTGTCTCATCCACTTAACGGATCACATTCGTAAAGAAATGTCTAAAGGTAACTACACCGGTATGGTTCTTCTTGATCTACAAAAAGCGTTTGACACAGTAGACCATGATATCCTATGTAATAAACTACAAGCAATGGGCATAGGGTCTGTGAACTGGTTTAAATCTTATCTTAGTGGTAGAACCCAAAGAGTCAAAATTGATGATAATATATCTGATCCTATGCCAATTAACTGTGGGGTCCCGCAGGGAAGCATCCTTGGTCCCTTACTCTTTCTCTGTTATGTGAACGACATGGAACTGAGCGTCTCATGTAAATTATTACTGTATGCAGACGACAGCGTGCTTCTGGTTTCAGGAAAAGACCCAATAAGTATTGCCGCTTCACTTTCCAAAGAACTAGAATCATGTAGTGAATGGCTAGTGGACAATAGACTATCTCTTCACCTGGGCAAGACGGAAGCCATCTTATGTGGAACAAAACGCAAACTGAAAGACATTGTGGGCTTCTCGGTCAACTGTAATGATATTCCTATAACAACAGTGTCACAAGTTAAATATCTCGGACTAAAACTGGACGCGAGTTTGTCAGGTGAAACAATTTTGGAATCTATCCTGAGTAAGTGTAGAGCACGTATAAAATACATGTATAGACAGGTGGGATGCTTGCCCGCGGCGACCAAAATGACCCTCTGCCAAGCGCTTGTTCAATGTCATTTTGACTATTCTGTGTCATCCTGGTACTCTGCATCATCTAAATCAGCACAGCACAAACTTCAGGTCACTCAAAATAAAATGGTTAGGTTCATGCTGAACCTAGGACCCAGATCACATGTTGGCCAGGAACAACTTCAGTCACTAGGTATGCTCAATGTCTCTGACAGGGCCAAACAAATCAGGCTCACTAATGCCTTCAAAATTTTCTATGACAGAGCTCCAGAGTATCTAAAGAATGATTTTGTTAAAGCAAATGAGAGGAGTGGACATAATACAAGAAACAGGATGTTTAATTTTAAGGTCCCGAGAATCCAAGGACAGGGTAAGCAAACATTCTTCTTCACCGCCATCAAAGACTGGAACGACCTACCCCAGTGAGTCCGTGAAAAGAGAACACTGTATTCCTTCAGACGTAGCCTGAAGGAACACCTGAACCGGACAGCTGCGAGAAGGGAGCACCAAGCTTATGTCTACTACTAAATGCGACATAAGAGATAGACAAACCAAACTGAAATGATTACTGATTACGGATTACTGATATTTACTATAGGATGTAAGGTATCTTAAAATAACCCCCTAGAAATACTTTCTCTAAAGTATCTATTTCTTTATCCTCCCCTTTTTCCCCAGCTAACCTAATCCCACAAGGACCCCAATGGAAATACGCCTAACGGCCTTATTGGGCTATCCTTAGTTGGAATTATGCAAGGCTGGTACATGTCATATTTGTAACATACTATGTGGTACCAACTCTGTAAATTGCTAACTGAATAAATATTATTATTATTATTATTATTATTATTATTATTATTATTATTATTATTATTATCTATGTACGGATTTTGTTCAAATTTTAACTATAAGTTCACTTTGACACGCTGAATTGAATGGCGCAAACAAAATTGAAATCGGACAATTAGTTTAGGATTTCGTATATGACTTGGCCTCCCAGAAGGGCCCAAATGACCAGTTTTTGGACTTTAAAAGTCCTCTGTAGCTCAAACTATAAGTCCTAGGGAATTCTACTTGGTGCCATTCGATTTTTCTCGACGAGCAGCTTCTATACATGGTCGTAGATTGCATTTTCGACCAGCCATTCGCCCAGAATCGAAAATATTTGTTTCGAAAATCCCTGCGTTTATTAAGCCCAGGCAAATTTTTGCACTTGACTTTCGAATTTCGAGTTTTCATGGGTATATATGGATTTGTCTCGTCATTAGGATTGCAACGGTATATGCATTTTTTAAGTTTAACCAATTTTTAGGCCCAATAGGCCTATTTTAAAGTTTAAAAACTCCATAGACGAGTTATCTATGTACGGATTTTGTTCAAACACGAGGAATGAAGGGGTCAAGAAAAAAATCCCTCAAGTGGAAATCTCCTCTTAAGATTACAAGCTATACCATTTAAATTTAGCATAACACAGGAGAAGAAAAACGTAGGTATTAATTGATGCATTTTATTTTATGTACAATGTTAATATTATATGAAATTTTGATAAAGTGATAAATGAGGCAATGAAAGCTTTATGATGGTCTATGATGCTGAATAAATACACACACATGGACATTTGTATATATGTTCATCTGTGTAACCTACTTTATCTATTTAATATTGACTTTATGTATACCTATGCTCTGTTCATTAAAGGTAGGCTAAAAATCCCGACTCTGAGCCTCTTTAACTCAAAAAAGGATAGAGCAAATGGAATGTAGTATCCACACCTATTCCCTGGCTGAGTCTTCCCAAATGAAATATTTGCTCGATTACTGTAGTCGTTTATGAGTAATAGAGGTTATTGGTCATGATTTGTGTCTTACCTATAATGAGCAAACTATATATACTACTGTATATATATATATATATATATATATATATATATATATATATATATATATATATATATATATATATATATATATATATATATATATATATTCTTTCTGTGGGATCGTATTATATTATGTTTACTCTAACAACCAATAAATTACTAGATTATCCCACATGTCCCTTTCTGTGTTGCCTGTACAGTACTCGTCTTCTTCAGGAGGGTGGTCCTTGAGTTCTTTGGTCGTGAGAGAGAGAGAGAGAGAGATGCTTCGCTCCATTTATTTAGCGATTTATAATAAGTCGCTAGATAATTTATAGGCATTTGGCCTCATTACTTTGATGAGTATAAGGTGTTAAGTATTCAGGTGTTGAATTTTTCATGGCGAGCGATAGCGAGCCTATTATTAAGGAGAAACTGGCCATCGGCCAAGACATTTTTCTACCAATTTTTTTTACAAATTTAGCTTGAAGGTGGTTATGATGGGCGGATTTTTGTAGCTTGAAGGGGAATTTGAGGACATTCATTTCAGCTTGAAGAGGGATATGGAGGTTGTTCTGCATAACTTGATTTTATTTCTCTCTCTCCCCCGTACAGCTCCCATCATCTCCTCCTTCAGGGTGATCCTTAAGTTCCTCATAGTTGTTCCATGGTTGTTCCTTGCTGGTGATCCCCCCAGCGTACAGTAGGGTTACCACCGTACACAACACTGCGTTCACCACCATCACCAGGTTCCATCCATTAGCCTGGGGGAGAGAGAGGATTTATGAGAAGGAAAACGATATAAATTGATTTAAGATTGATTGCATTTTGACCTGATCTTTAGTTGATATTTGTATAGGCAAACTGGGTTTGCCTGCCAATTTTATTAAAAGCCTTTATATTCCAAGAGAAGAATCCTAACCGTTCCAGTGTGGCGGATTTCCTGCTATATTAGGGCTCATTCAGGCACTCCTGATTGCTTAAACAAGTGCCTGAATGAAATTTAATGTTTGCATAAAAAAAAAAAATAGAAGAAAAGAGCTGTCAAATGACACCAAAACGACCTTTCTCTCTTGCGTCATTTTCCCACAATATTGCTGCAGACATCGACAATATTCGTTAAAAATTAGCAATGTTCCACTACATTTGCCTTTGGCAAAACTGATTATGTCTCACCCGAGATATGAGGACAGGGTGAGAGTCTCAGTGCCACGGCTGACTTGCTGCAGAGCAAACGGGAGCCTACCGCGCTCCTGAGTACTCACACTCGTCCCCACAGGCTCTTATGCATAAATAATTTGAGGTTATTTCCAGGACGTTCCAGTACAGTTCCCGCAAAGCAAGGGTTAAGATACCATGATCAACTTATTCCAGATCGATAAAAATAGACCGTGGATACTTGTTTCAAAATCTGGGGCAAGTGCTAACAAGAGCGACTACGCTCAAGACCTGTGATGGCGCGGGTTTCGCGTATGTAGTCTTGGTTCTCACTTGGCAGAGGACTTTATTTGACCAATGTCACACCATATTTCAGCTCAATATCCAAACAATACGGCAACAAATCAAAAGTGTCTTAAGGTGCTATCACACGAGTGCATTTTCCGACAATATTCGATGAGCAAGTTTTTGCTTGTACTATTTTTTGGTATTTTCGCATTGGAATCGACAACTGGAATGGCTCTATATGATATTAAGTGTTTGAAATAATATACAACTGCAATTCAGATAGTGCTGGACCACAATTACCCGTAACAAACTAACAATTGACGGAAAATTGGCTCGTGTGACACCGGTTTATCTTCCCGCCATCTCTGATCCACAACAACAACACCAACAGTAAATTGGATCCCTCTGCCACAGGTAAATATAATTATAACAGGTACATGCACTATCCTAGCCTTATTAAGGGTATAATTTCTTCCGAAAAATGCACAAATTTATTTTGAAGGGGGGTCTTTGGGGAATATCTTTAAAGCTTGATGGAAATCTATGGATGAAACAAAATAACAAAATAATAACGATTAATAAATATATATACAGTTAAATATAGATCTCCTCTTAAAGTGACCTATATATAAATATTACAGAGTATATATATAAGTACCTTGCCGATGACGAAGGAGTTGAAGATCGGGGCCAGGAAGCCACCAATTTGACCTAGTCCAATAAAACCCACGATCGTACCTGTGTACAATATAAGTACTATAAATATACATGTATACAGTATATTAACTGACAGTAAATTGCCATGACCTCGTCTTAATTTGTTTAGCTATTAAGAATATATTGTATCATGATATGTCTGTATTATGAACACTTGGCCTGTATATGATGCATAGACAGCAGTTTCAAAGTTCTCCATAAAGTATTGAATAATCAGTTGCCAAAACATTGCATACACCGTCAGCTAAAACAAATATATAAACACACAGACTACAGTATAGTAGCACTAAGATTATTATGGTGGTATTGGATTATGAAATTTAACCCCTAAAAGCCCGTCACACGAGCGCTTTTTCCGTCAATTTTCCATGAGCAAGTTTTGTCTCGTATTTTTTCGGGATTTTTTCGCGCTGGTATCGGAAGCTAAACTGAAGGTAGATTATGTTATACGGCTAAATTCTGATAAAGTGTAATTTATTAAGCTTCCAGACCATAATTGCCCGTAAAAATTTCTCGAAAAAGGGCTCGTGTGACTCCGGCTTAAAGGTTATCGAGATTGGAAATTTAAGGGCCTCCTGAGCTCCTTTCACAATGTTTTGCTTTTTTCATCTCATTTCAGCTCTGTGAAACAAAACGTTAAGAATAAAAATAAACGCCTGCTTTGGCCTGTATGGAGGCACCAAAATCTCGTTCCCAGCTGGTTTGTGGCCTTAGCAGTAACGATGTGGAATGAATATATTGTTTGTGTGGGAGGCCGGAGTCAAGTCATCCATGTTCAGACTGCTCACCGCATCATATATTTCATCTTTGTTGAGACCTAAGCGCATATTTTCACGGACTAAGTTTTCACTTGGTTTATATTTTCTTATCACAAGCGTGCTGCTAAGTGAGCTTGGTTGGGTGTCTATGAGCTGGCGAGATCAGATTGTTTGCACTCACGTACGTTCACTCCAATGGTTCGTGGGTGACTGAATGTAAGTGGGCCATGTCCTATAGTCTATTCGCTGTAAGTAGGCGAGAAATCCTGACCTCTAACCTCTGTAACTAAAAAACGACTAGAGTAATCGAGCTAAGATTTCTACCATTTGGGAAGGGTCAGTCAAGAAATAGATGTTGAAATTTACAGCTCATTTGCTCTAGCCCATTCTGAGTTACAGAGGATAGAGGTCATGATTTCTTGCCTACTTACAACGAATAGATTATAGTTACCACCACATGTCTCCCCAGACCCATATTTTTAGGGGGGAATGCAAAACTTCTCAGGACGTTACCCGGAGGAGGGCGCTGAAAGAAGATCTGGACACGTTACCTGCTCTCTACGGGTTAAGGGGATTATTATTATTTTTTGTTTTTTTTTTATCTTTTTTAGGACGGGTCTTGTGTGCTCTTTTGGATCCCCCTGTTTAGGACGGGTCTTGTGTGCTCTTTTGGATCCCCCTGTTTAGGACGGGTCTTGTGTGCTCTTTTGGATCCCCCTGTTTAGGACGGGTCTTGTGTGCTCTTTTGGATCCCCCTGTTTAGGACGGGTCTTGTGTGCTCTTTTGGATCCCCCTGTTTAGGACGGGTCTTGTGTGCTCTTTTGGATCCCCCTGTTTAGGACGGGTCTTGTGTGCTCTTTTGGATCCCCCTGTTTAGGACGGGTCTTGTGTGCTCTTTTGGATCCCCCTGTTTAGGACGGGTCTTGTGTGCTCTTTTGGATCCCCCTGTTTAGGACGGGTCTTGTGTGCTCTTTTGGATCCCCCTGTTTAGGACGGGTCTTGTGTGCTCTTTTGGATCCCCCTGTTTTACCACATTAGTTTGAAAATTTTACATTTCACCCCATTAGTTTCACGATTTTGAGATGTTTACCCCCATTCAGTTGTAGATTCATTTTTCTGGTGAGCGAGAGTGAGCCTGCAATTTTAGGGGAGATGGTCCATCTTCTCACTCATGCTTAGCCCCATTTGTTTTCAGATTTCAAGACGTTCGGCCCATTAGTTTGGCAATTTTAAGACCTGTCGCCCCTTTTCTGTGTCAATATTAAGACTTTGTGTGTCATTTACGTGTCGATCTTTTCGTGGCGAGCGATAACGAGGCTGTGATTTAGGAGGAACCTGCCTTTGGCCGGGACATTTTTCTACCGAAAAATGTACAAATATATCTTGAAGGGGGATCCTGGGGTCGTTATTTTAAGTTTGATGGAGGTCTAGGGAGGAAACTACAAAAAATAATACATAAATGAAAAAATCGACGAAAAAATTAACCATCCCCCCTCAAAAGAAAATTTTATACCAAAAACTTAAAAGAGTCTATGGGTCAAATTAAGGTTTTATAATGCTTTACGTCCGCTTACTTGCATAGTTGGGCGCGATATCCGCCGGCGAGACTTGGTAGGTGGCGGGTTGGGACGGGAACCCCACCCCTATGAGTAGGTAGAACCCCCACACTAAGGTCTGGTTACACCCCCCCAGTACCAGCCCCACCATGCCCCCCACCATCATAATACCGCCTGGAAAGTGCTCAATTTAATAACAAAATTATCACAATGAATCCTTTCAGTATGATGGTGCATTTTTATATTTCATTCTGTCTAACAAGTTTGCTTACAGAATAGGAAGGACCCGTGGGGTTCAAAATGATTTATACTATCTTCGGAGGTAGAACAGAGAGTATGTGAAGGAAAGAAAATTTTGGAGCAATGGGAAGTATGTGGAAGGTGAGAAATTTCGGAGTGAAAGATAAAAGTGCAATGTATCAAGGGATAGTTGTACCAACAGTGATGTGTGGGGCTGAGACATTGGCTCTGAAGGCAAAAGAGAGAAGAAAGCTGGATGTGATGGCGATGAGCCGCTTGAGGAATATGTGTGGAGTGACTCGTAGAGACAGATTGAGGAATGAAGAGGTACGTAGGAGAGTGGGACAACAGGAACATTTGTTTCCAGAGTGGACAGAAGGGTGCTGTGCTGGTCTGGACATGTTGAGCGAAAGGGAGATGAAAGGCTTACAAAGAGAGTATATGAGTCAGATACAAGGGGAGGTAGAGGGATAAGAAGACCTCCGTTGAGATGGAGAGATTGTGTAGTACAAGCGTTGGAAGATAGAGAGATGACTGTAGAACAGGCAAGAGAAGTGGTAATAAATAGGAATGAATGGGGAATGCTTGTGAATAGATGGGTGATAACGCGGTCGTTGGGGGATGGGGTCGGACACCAGTTGGACTAGATAATAGTCCGTCAGGTGCCTGGCCCGGGGAGCTCACATTACATAACTATTCAAAATCTTCATGTACAGTAAATTTGACTATGAAACTTATGAGGTAAAGACACAAATGCAGAGTAGGACCCAAGTTTATCGACGTTTCGCCAGACACGGCTTCTTCAGGAATAACATCAAAATGGGGTAGCCTACAGTCAGGCTTATATATCCAGTACCAAGAGGAAACAACAAAAACTCAACAACATGAACAATGATTAATGAATTACCCTGGTTTTCCATTTGTTAGCATTAATGCAAGTGGTTTGGCTAGAGTGAAACTTACCTGTAATGGAAACAAGCCTGCGCGTAGCCAGTTTAGAGAGTATTTCCCTGCGGTAGAGGAAGTCAGAGAGGAGGCCGTACAGAATAATCACCACACCAGATACCGCTGAACACACCAACATCATCAGACCGGAGGAGTTGGTGTTCATGCCAATCTGACGGGAGGGGTAATGGTAGTAACAGGGTAATGTACACATATACATATTGTTTATTTACATTATTAATCAAATATCCGAAAGCTTTGAAACAAACCCAGCCACAAATATAATCCCCCCATGGTCTACCCCCAAGACAGGAGACCACCCCACCATTTTTTTTTTTTTTTTTTTTTTTTTTTTTTCTATATTCCAACTTACTTCCTCTCGGGCATAGGCTGAGAGCCTTAACATTCACCGCTTTACAATGAACAGTGAAGCCTGTGAGGTCTTGTTCCAGTCTAGGGAGTGAGACATGTGAAGCACGTAGAGTACAACGAGCACCTGCCATCTTGCCTTCACATGAGGCACGGTGCTCACTCATGGCCCGAAACGACCCCATCTCTGAAGCCACCTCGTTCCCGTGCTTCACTGTCTCACCCCCTACACTCGGACTCTCACACTTACACACACACACACAACGCCACCTGTTGAGCAGATATAAGTCAATAACTCATTGAAGTCAACCAGGTGAGAAGCACACGTTAGTAGAGGATCTGCTCAAAATCCCCCCCCCCCAAAAAAAAACAACAACAATAATATATTTAAAAAGGTTTAGATGCGTTTGAGCCTTGGTGGTTGTGGAAACAGAGAGGGTCATCCCCAACTGCAACACAGCAGTTATGTGGAAATCCCCCCCCCCCCCCCCCTTACTCCCACCCTCCCCCCTGGCTCCAGCACCACATTATCACCTCCAGGGACTATATGAGAGTGTTGGGAACACCACACTGCTTCCAACTACAGGGTTGCATGTCCTTCCTGGCGCTGCGGGCTATATTGTCAACCACCTTAACGTGATGCTGGAAGGTATAACTGCTGACTGACCCCGTACAATTTCCAGAAACATAACATAGCACAACATAATCCTGTCACATATGTGGATTGTGGATAGCATATCGAAGTCTTCCAAAAAAAGTATAACATGCATTGTGCCTTACCCCTTAAATGCCCAACATTACCTGAACTTGACCAGGTCCAGAAAGCTATGGTTTGCCACCATGCCTTTACCACTGGACTTGGTATTGGTCAGTTGGTGGTCTAAGAGAGGAGATCTATCCCATACTCATGGATAGTTTTGGAGAATCCTTCGGAACAACAGGATCTGTAGTATAGACCATAGGATGGCCAAGTTCTTTACTGCTGACCACAGTTTAGTTGTTACTACCACCATGGGAAGCATTATGAGAGGTTAAAGGATGGAAAGTGTGGTGGTGAGGCAGTTACATTTATACAGGGTTGAGATTCTTTAGTTCTTTGTTTATCGGTCCTTGAAGATGTTCCACTCTAAGCCCAACCCAGACGCTGGCTTAAAAGTTAATACTTATGACAGATGGTCGACTCACAGCTGACCATGAGGAGTGGACAATCAACTGTGTTCAGTACTTTGATTAGTTATAAATATTTGACAGCTTCATTATTATTTTTCTATATGTATTAAGGAGACAAAAGGCAAAGCTGCCTGAAACAAATGTTCCATCAAAGTTGAAGATTGAAAGAGCCAAAGGTACGTTAGAGCCAAAATATCTTGACATACAGAACAGTTTACGTCATAGGATGAGAGAAAGACAAATTGAAGGAGAGAGTTCCAGAGATTACGTGTTGAGTTGAAGAAAGAATCGAATAATCGGTTCATTCTTGGGTTAGACAGTTGGACAGAATAGGGGTGGAAATGTGTTGCAAGGCTCTCCGTAAGGGAGGAGGTATGAATGCATAAATATTCGTACCTGATCCATCAATGAGTAAAGACGTACAGTACCTTCCATTACGGAAATACAGAAGGTTGTGGCTAGGCCGAAGGCCGGGAAGGTATCGGGTTTCTGAAAATCGAACCTGATCAGTGAGGAAGGAAATTTAAGGAAGTGTATGTGAGAGAGAGAGAGAGTGTATGTGTGTGTGTGTGTATGTGTGTGAGTGTTAGTGAAAGAAATATACTTACCTGATCAGCAAAGGAAGGAAGGGAAGTTAGTGATGGTGAAGGTGGAGATACAAGCATTTGAGAACACCACTAGAATAAGAATGTATAGAAATATATAGAGAGAGAGTGTGTGTGTGTTTGAGAGAGAGAGAGTGAGAGTGTGTGTGTGTGTGTGTGTGTGAGGGAGAGATCTATCTATCTATCTATTGCCTGACGCCGTGATCCCCGAAGGGGTGGCCACGAACGAACCGCCCCCATGCACCTCTGTCCCCAGTCAGTCGACGCCCCTCCCCCCAACCAGCACCGCCTTCGTTCATGTACTTCCTCACTCCATCCTTCCACCTCATATTCGGTCTACCTCTCCCCCTCTGTCCCTCCACCTCGCTCTCGTACACCCTCTTAGTCATTCTCTCGCTTTCCATACGTTCCATATGGCCGAACCATCTCAAGTTGTTCCTTTTCACACTTTCCAGCACATCTACCTCCACACCACACCTCCTTCTTACTTCCTCATTAGTCTGTCTATCCCTCCATGTAACTCCGCACGCACTCCTTAAGTAATTCATTTCCACTGCTCTCACTCTTGGTCTGAGTCTCTCAACCAACGTCCATGCTTCGCTTCCGTAAGTCAGTGTCGGGATTACCACACTGTCATGCAAGGACTTCTTCACTTCCATACTGACCACCCTATTTCTTGTTACTGCTTTTAGCGTTCCTACAACCCTCTTCCCCTGTTGTACCCTCTCCCGCACCTCTTCATCCATAGTCCCATCTTTACTCAACACACTGCCCAGATACTTAAAAGAGTTGACGATCTCCATAGCCTGACCGTTCAGCTTCACCTCACACTCTGTGACTTCACCCCTTTCGAAGACCATAACCTTGCTCTTCCCCGTATTTACCTTCAAATTCCGTTTTTCGCACACTGTTCCAAACTCATTTACCAGACCCTGCAACTCCCATTCATTATCACTCATCAGAACTGTATCATCCGCAAACAGCAGTATAGGTAGCTTCCACTCAATTCCCTCCCTTTTCAGTGATACACCAACATCCACTGCTCTTGATAGTATTTCTTTCATAACTCCATCCATATATACAGTAAACAACCATGGGGACATCACACACCCCTGTTTCAAACCAACATTCAGGTCAAAGAACTCGCTCTGCTCACTCTCCACACGTACTGCCGCCTTTGCACCCTCATACATGCTCTTCACTGCTTTCAGCAACTTGCCCTCTACTCCGTATATTCTAAGTACTTTCCACAAACCTTCTCTATCCACTCTGTCATAGGCCTTCTCCAAGTCCATAAAGGCAACATACACCTTTTGTTTCTTCTCCAGATACTTCTCCACAACACAATTCAGGGTAAAAATCTGATCTACACATCCTCTTCCCTTCCTAAAACCTCCCTGCTCGTCGCCTATCCATTTCTCCGTTCTCACTCTCACTCTCTCAATCACTACCCTACTGTATACCTTCCCTACTACGCTTAGAAGACATATTCCTCGGTGGTTACCACACACTCCTCTTTCCCCTTTGCCCTTATATAGGGGGACTATTATGCCAGTCTTCCAGTCATCGGGTGCACTCCCCTTCTCCCATGCTAGTTTGCACATTTTCCATACCCATTCTATCACTATCTCACCACCATACCTCAACATTTCCCCACACACTCCATCTGTTCCTGGTGCTTTCCCCAACTTCACTCTTTTCATGGCTTCCCACACTTCTGACCTCCTGATCCCCACCTCCTCCTCCACTACTTCTCTTCTTCTCCCTCCCATACCATATCCAGCTATGTTTGCTGGCTCTTCATTCCTTTCATTCATTTGAGGGAGAGATACGTACCTGATTAGCAAGGAAGGAAGGGAAGTTAGTGATGATGAAAGTGGAGATCCAGGCGTTAGAGAACTCCACCAAGATGAGGATGTAGATGGAGGGACAGCGAAGTATACGACCCCAAGGTGCTCGTCTCTGTCGTACAAGAGAAAGTAATTAACCCATACAATACCGATGACGTCCTTTTCATCACATTATGGCAACTAGTAGACGAGTTTATTAAGTTTATGAAGGATGTTTACATCTTAAAAGGTTACAAACTATCTCACTTAACCCTTTTCACTACCACAGATCCTTCGTAAACTGCATAAAATTGTCTAAATATAGCTTTTAGTCTCGCTACCTAATGGTTGCATTCCGCATAAGCATTATTTAACTCTATCCTTTTGAGATAATTTATCAACCCATTATTAGCTTAGCAATCAATGAATCAAGGAATGAATTTTGTAGATTGCGTAATAAAGTGGGGTTGAATTCAGATACTCAGTGACCAGGGCCTATATATGTCTACCCCTGGCGAAAAGTCTCTTCCGCACACACACACAATGCGGTCCAACCTTCAGTGCGCCTGGTTCTGGTTACGAGTGGCTTGCATCTTAACCCTTTGAAGCTCTGACGCGTTTTAGCAGTATATTTTGGCTATCATTAGACGATTTTATGCAGCTTAGGAAGTATATGTGGGTATTAACCCTCAACTGGCGGCACCCGGCTATTGTCGAGTGAAATAAATGTGGCCTATGTGGCGGGTCACGGCTATTGTCAAGTGCAATTTTGAGCACGTAATGTGCTCTGAGAGAGAGCGGATCGGTGGGAGGAGCGTAGATTACCTCCTGACCGCTCGCCACGGCCGCCGTGGACCTACTGAGATTAATTGCACCCTCCTCCACCCTCTCTCACTCACTACACACGTAATAATGTAAGAAAATTACCGTATTTTAGCGATTTTGCCCTTCGGTTGCACGATCGTTGCAAGACAACCAGTGATCGTAGAAGGATAGTTCTGGTGTCATTGGAAAGCTCAATTTACGCCCTTTCAGGGATACATACTTGTATTACGCTCTGGGTCTTGTTTATGCATGAAATAGAGCACGGAAACAACCCCATTTATGGTAAATATCCCCCGCTGGGCGGTACATATAAATTACCGCCTAGGCCGCTCGTAAGGTGTTAAAAGGGTAAATACTATCTCAATCAACCCTTTGACTTCCATATATCGTTACTAATCTGAATAAAATCGTCTAATAGTAGCCAGAAACAGAACAGAAACGTGTCTTGGAGCTTGAAAGGGTTAATTGCCAGCTTCATGGTGTTGTGATGTTTCCAAAACCAGGATAGCTTCACCATGGAGGTCGTGGGAGCCTGACCAGGCTGCTGGAGGTGTTATGAAGTCAACTGGGTGCTACACAGCAACAACAACAACAACAACCCACGTCGAACTGAATGCAATGACACCTGTAGGCCTACATATTATATTTATTTATATATTTATTTATATATGTTTTATATATTTTTGTCTCAATTCCTTTGTATAAAACTATATTCTATCCATTATAACTAGGCCAGGAATCTTGACCACTAACCTCTTATAATAATAATAATAATAATAATAATAATAATAATAATAATAATAATAATAATAATTCAAAAGATACAAGAGTAATTGACTACTTGCGAGTTTCGTTCTATAAGGAAGTTATAGCTGTAGACATCGATATTTAGCAGAATTACCAGCTAAAACATGGTCATAGTACGGTACATTCATAGATTCATAAAACCCAATTCAACATACCTTTTATTCATCAGAAACCTATATTATTATTGTAAATATATTGTATATCAATACTTACGGCTCCAGCTTCCTTATAGCCTGAAACTCGCAAGTGGTCAATTAAGTTAGTATTTCTACCATTTGAGAAGAGTTAGCCAGGGAATAGGTGTGGAAGTTTATAGCCCATGTGCTCTGGCCCTTTTTGAGTTACAAGAATTTAGGGGTCAATATTTTTGGCCAACTTAACCCTTTGAGGATCATGACGCATTTTGACAGTTTATTTTGGCTATTATTAGACGATTTTATTAAGATTAGGAGGTGTATGTGGAAGTCAGAGGGTTAATTGAGATATTCTTTACCCTTTTAAGTCCCACAGATCCTTCCTAAGCTGTATACAATCGTCTAATAAGTAAACTGATAAAATGCCTCATAATCCTCAAAGGGTTAAAGTAAACGGACTATATTATTATCTCACCCTGGGCTGGACTTGTATCCCTGAGAGAAGGAGCTTCTCTGAGTGGGATATAAAGGGGTGTTTGGCCGGATCATCCCGCACGAGGAAGAACCACAAGGGTGTCCAGATAAGTGTCGCTATACCGCTACCGTAAAATACCCACTGCCACCCTAAGCTGTCCACCACCCACCCCATGCACCCCATACCCACAACCAGACCCATACCCATGCCTGTAGGGGAGAAAAGAACAATCAATCAATCAATGGGAGCATACGCTGTGACCGCGAGTGGCCACACTCACCCGCTGATGCCACCCAAGGGGCCCGGGAAAGCCTCCAGGCATCTGCCTGGTTCATATTAATTATTCCACCGCATGATTTACCTACTTTCTTCAGCCATGAGTTCCGTGGTCTTCCCACCGGCCTCCTCCACTCAGGGTAGTCTTCTGTAGAGACCACCTGATAAGCGGGATCATCCTCGGGGCGAACTACATGCCCATATAGCCGAAGTTGGCGTTCACAGATTATGCAACTAATAAATCTTGAGTCCGTTTCACGGAGTAGTCGCTGGTTTGATACACGATCGTAACGGCGATAACGGATCATACGGAGACATTTAGTACCAAAGGAGTTGATACGCTTCTTCAAAACACTGTTGAGTGTCCATCTTTCACACCCATACAGTAAGACAGGGAGCATCAGTGTCTTGAAGATCCGCAACTTCGTTCCTCTGCATAGGTATCAACACCATATACTTTTGCTGAGTAAATCAATAACACCCCATGCTGAGCCGAGGTGATGATTTACATTGTAGCCCGACTCACCACTGATGTGGATCACATTGGCGAGATACGGTAAAATTATCCAAGATCTCTAAATCCTCACCACATGCATGAATAGATTGAATGACACCTTTAAAAATCAAGATCTGTGATTCTGAAATTGCCTATGTCAGCTCCGCAGTGACTCCGCCCAACTGTCCGTCCCAGTAACTAGTCCATACAAGTGTTGAAAAGTGTAGGTGCTAGAACACACCCCTGTCTTACTCCTGAGCTCACAGGGAAGAAGGAGGATGTTCTCCTACCACACTTGACAGCACTCTCTGTTCCTGTATAGAGTCCAGACACCAGGTCGATGATCGCCGTGGGGATCCCACGTAACCGCAGCAGTTCCCAGAGTGGCTCTCGATGCACTGAGTCAAACGCCTTTTTGAGATTGACATGGACTGCGAGCAGTCCCTGTCGAAACTCAAGTCTACGCTCTGCAAGAACACGGAGTGCCAGAATCTGGTCAATTGTTGACTTCTTGGTTGTGAATCTGGATTGCTCAGGTCTCTGCTCCTGTAGCAGATGGCCTCTGATTTGCATCAGTAGAATATGGGCGAAGACCTTACCTGGCACGCTGAGCAGAGTTATACCATGGTAGTTATTACAGTCTTGACGGTCCCATTTTGTTTCCAGATAGGGGTGACCAGACCCCTTTTCCAGTCAGGAGGAATGGTACCTGTCTGCCATACAGCAGTCAAGACCGCCTGTAACCCATAGACCATGGACTCGCCACTAACTCTCAGCAGTTCTCCGGGAATGCCACAAACACCAGGAGCTTTCCCGCCCTTTAGCTTAGCCACAGCCTTCTTTACCTCAGCAAGGGAGGGAGGGTAAGAGAAAAGAACAATTAATTAAAATATAAAATAATGCCATAGCACAAAAAACAGCCAGGCTATAGTGTATGAAAATATAATTTTGTTTTTTTAATTAACTTCACAAAAATATTGGCTAATATAAGAAACAATACCAGGTAGTTTTCCATTATATTTTTCTTGTTTATGATGATGTATTGTATACGGAAATTACCTAACCTAACCCAATGTGAGCAGTGTTCACCTATATACAACCCTCCTCCCACCCACCCCCCACCCCCCAAAAAATAATATATCTATCTGTTGCCATTGGCCATGATCCCCGAAGGGGTGGCCACAAATTAATTGACCCCATGCACCTCTGTCCCCAGTTAGTCGACACCCCTCCTCCCATCCAACACCCCTTTCACGCATTTACTTCTTAACTCCATCCTTCCACCTCTCTCTCGGTCTGTCTCTCCCTCTCTGTCCTTCCACTTCACTCTCATATACTCTCTTAGTCACCCTCTCAATTCCCATACGTTCCACAAGATAAATAAACACACTACTGACCCGAGAAAGCAATCATGACCATGGTGGTGACTTCCCCCTCTCTGGCCCACCTGACGACCACCAGGTATATAGAAGGGATCACGGGACCCTGCAGCATCCCCATCAGTAGCCTCGCCCCCGCCAGGACCAGAGGGTGTAGGGACGCCGCCAGGGGACACAATATGGATACCACACCACACAGGCCCAAGGATAACCCGGTTGTTAGTCGACCTCCGAAGATCTCTGCAATACGTCCGCCTGTGTTGGAATACAAGAGGGAGTGATATAGATTAACCCAGGGAATGCTGGACCACCCCTAGGACTCACCATTGCCCTGTGCTAGACCTAGGCCGATTTGACGACTCTTCTAAAACGCAACGAAAACCACATCATCGTATAGGAAGTGGAATTGCGCATCCAACCATATATATATGAATACCGAAAAGATGTGTGGTCGAGATGTTACAATGATCCGTAGTTGAAAATGTGGCGCGAAATCAGCAACAAGCGGCCATGCGTATGTGCGTATGTGCGTATTGGTCTGGTGGAGGGAGGAAATGGGAGGAGCAGGGTTGAGGAAACATGGTGTGCAGTAAATGTAATTGGAAACTCAACCTATAGCCCTGATAGTCACACTTCTTGTTTTTGTCATTTGGAGTGTTTTGATATCTTCTTCAAAGAGGAGCGTCGCAGCCCACCAGTAAAACCTCTCAAGAGGATTGTCTCAGCCGCTAGGTTAATGAGTACATATACGCATGTACAGTCGTAAGCATCAGCTCACCCACGCTGATCAGGTGAAAACATATACTTGTGTATATGCAACACTGGTCTACCGCACCCCTAATGTCTGCCAGTACAGTTAGGAGTATGGAAGGCTACACTTTCAGGTCATTGTACCTGCAGTGCACTGAGCGGGAGACAAACCCAGGACATCTCACGTACAAGTCAAGTGCGGTACCCCTGAACCACGAACGGCATTAAGGGAAGATGGATCGTTTTTCTGGTCCCCCTTCTCCCTCATGTTTAGCCCCATTAGTTTTCAGATTTTACGATGTTCGGCTCATTATTTTGGCGATTTAAAGACCTTTCTCCCCATTTATTTGTCAATATTAAGACTTTATTTATGTATCGATTTTTTCCTAGCGAGCTTGTTATTTAAGAGCGGATGTTTTTTAAGCTTAATGGAGGTCTAGGGAGGAAACTAAACAAAATAATAAAAAGATACATACACGAACAAATAAATACGCCTATCCCCCATTAATAACAGCTATTTAACATTTGATTAACCATTCAAATTGTTTATAAAATACTCCGATCAAGAAAATAGTTGGTTTGAAATTTGTCTTTGCAACACTGATCTGTCTCGAGTAGGCCACCCCCAGAAAAAAGGAAAACAATGGGGAATGGGCCTGAGTACATACATACATACATACATACATACATACATACAACATTGATCACACTTTGGGTTTGTTGTACTTACCCACACATTTGGTAGTGAGGTAGCCCCAGAAGAAGGTACCAAGGACAATCCCCTGCTGCTTCAAACTCCAGTTGTATTCTCCATCGCTCTGTACCAATTATATCAATATAATAATCTAGATATAATATTGGTGTCGTCTATTGTCATAAGTAATATATATATATATATATATATATATATATATATATATATATATATATATATATATATATATATATATATATATATATATATATATATATATATATCTATATATATATAATATATATATATATATATATATATATATATATATATATATATAGTATATATACGGTGTATATATACTGTATATATATATATATATATATATATATATATACATATATATAGATGGGTATATATATATATTTTTGTTTTTATCTCAGCCAGGCTCGAACCACCGACAGCCAGGATGAGCGTCCATGCTTTAATCAAATCTACTCCGGTGTGATAAAGAATGTTTAACCTTTTCCTATTTAAATTAAGGAGAAGGGAAATTCTACTTGTAGAGAAAGTATTCCATTTGATACGCAAGTCTTAGGACCCTTATTCCAGGATACCATACAGGGATTCTTACAAACATTCCCACACAACTCGGATTTATATAATTTAATTCTCGCCCAGCCTTGCACGAGAGCTATTAATATTAAGTATACGTCATAAATACACTTAAGTTACTAAATGTTTGTTTTACTCTCAGTCGGGCTCGAACCACCGATAATCAGGACGAGTGTCCATGCTTTAATCAAGTCTATCATTCCCTAGATGTACCTCTGGTGGTGTCTCATTAATTTATGATTATTTTCTACATTTTATCACTTGCTGTGTCCTGTTTGGAACCAACCATTGAATCTTTAGTAGCATCCGACATATTGCAATCTGCCGGACAAGCTGTGAGGTGATTGTTTAGGTGATATCTAGAGACAACAACTATTTACTAAACTTATTAGCTTATCAGGAGGTCTGGGCAGGGGGTTGCTGGAGGCCCCTAGTGAGCCTTGTTCTCTGGGACTTTTCCTGGGCGACCTAGATGTGTGAGTTTATTTATATATTTTTTGTGTTTCGTTATTTCCCCTGTTCAGGCTCTGTCTCGAGTCAGCCACCTCTAGCTATGTGGTATGTGCCTAAGTATATACATTGGATGTAGTGTCCATTTGGAACTAACCATTAAATCTTTATTAGCATTCGATGTATTGCGAAATGCCGAACAAGCTATGGGGTGATTGTTTAGGTGATATTTAGAGATAACAACTATTTAGAGATAACAACTATTTAGAGATAACAACTATTTACTAAACTAACCATTGAATCGTTAGTAGCATCCGACATATTACTAGCTGCGGGGCAAGCTGTGGAATGAGTGGTGTGGTTGTGGACTGTGGTGGGTGTGGTGGTGTAAGTAGCGTTTACCATAGCCACTATAGCCACACTAATACTGTATCGTAGGATGTACTCCATACAGCAACCCATGAACGCCAGTAGCAGCATCACGTAGCGCATCGGAATGTAACACCCGCCATCTGTAAACGGAAATACAGTTCAGGGGAGATTTCCACTTGAGTTTTTTTTTTCTTTACCCCATTCTCCCTCATGGTTAGCCCCGTTGCTTTTGATATTTTAAGACGTTCGCCCCATTAGTTTGGCGATTTTAAGAACTTTCGCCCCAGTCCTGTCAATTTTAAGACTTTTCGTGCCATTTAGGTGTCGATTTTTTCCTGGCGAGCGATAGTGAGCCTGCAATTTAAGAGGAATCGGCCTTCGGCCGGGAAATTTGTCTACCGAAAAATATACAAATTAATCTAGAAGGGGGATCTGATGGATGTTTTTTTTAGGTTTGATGGAGTTCTAGGGAGGAAACTAAAGACAATAATAAATACATGAACAAATCTACCAAAATGTGAACCATCCCCCCTTAAACTCATTGCACAGTTCTGTATTGGTTAATTATCATGTGACAACTACTTATGTAAGCTATCTGTTAGTTACAGTCGTGTTCAGAAATACTTGAACATCTAGTGATTATAAAGATATGGTGAATCACAGTCAAATTATCTCTGTGGCTTAACCCCTTCTGTACCAACGACGCCTTTTCAACTTTATTATGGCTACTATTATCAGATTATATTCAGTTTAAAAAGGGCCTCCAGCAATTAACAAGCTTCGAACTATCTCACTTAACCCTTTATACTACCACAGATCCTTCTTAAACTGCACAAAATCGTCTAAATGTAGCTAAAATCAAATATAAAAGACGTCGTCGATACAGACGGGGTTAATCACTTTATCAGAATAGTTTGCCAGTGTATGACAATTCCGGTTACAAAACATCAATTCCTGTCCACGAATGTACAGTTGAACACAGGAATTTGTAGCCACTCGATGATTATATGTATAGGAGGAAACTACTATAGGCCTAATTGAATTACGAGTGTAGTTTGTTAATCATACATGTATACATACATATATGAATACATACATAAATACATATATGAATACATACATACATACATACATATATGAATACATACATACATACATACATACATATTGTACATATACATACATACATACATATTTACATACATACATACATGCATAAAACTAAATACCGAGCGGTCCATACGAAGTGCGGTTTCGGTCTCACGTCCTAATGGCGGCGCTCCAGGCAACCATGTTCAGAACTGCCTCATTTGTCAGCACGTATGGTCTGATCCTACGTCTTTCTTGGTCTACACCTTGATGCAGCTCCCTCCAAGTATGTTATGCATTAGATCATTTATATGATCAATTAAGTGTTTTATTGCATACTATTCTTCTAGGCATATCATTCTATGTATACTTCTTTATGTAGTGTGCAAGAAAAAACAAATATTCACTTAAAAGCTTATTTGTAAAACCCCAACCAAGTATTAATCCTAGTGTTGGGTGATGTGTGTGGGCCAATGTTATCACGGTCAACCACAATCAGGGTGTCTGTACCGGGCTCTGTACTTATGTCTGTGCTATAATTAGGTTATTACGAGTGTGGCTAAATGTATGAATTTCTTTTCTTTTCGCTACTTTTTATAATGCTCTAAAAATGAATGGGCCAATTATGATCGCATTATTGTATATATATATATATATATATATATATATATATCAGTATGCCATTACGTGGTCTTTCATCTTATTTGGTACTGGATATTTCTAGAAGATATATTAAAATTAGAGAAGGTACTCCTTTTGATTGTTAGAGGTTCTCCCTAAGCTGAATAAAGTCGTCTACTTATAAATAAATGAACTGCATAATGTTGATTGCTCCCTTAGTGTTTCTCTGATACAGTAATGCTCTGTTCCCATTAAGTGAGCCAAAACTCTTGAACATTAACCTCTATAGCTCACAAACGACTAAAGTAAAGGGGCCTTCACACAGTCAGGAGTGCGAGCTAATGGGAGTCTAACAGGAGTCACTAGGAGTCGCTAGGGTCACTAAGAGTCATCGATTTTCACTGCGAATAGGCCCACGAGTCCGAATTGTCCCCTACTCCTAGTGACTCTAGCTCGCTCTCCTGACTGTGTGAGGGCCCCTTAATCGAGCTAATAATTATTTCTACCATTTGGGAATACTCAGGAATAGTCAGCCAGGGAATAGGCCTAGGTGTGGAAATTTACAACCCATTTACTCTAGCCCTTTTTTAGTTATAGACTTTAGGGTTCACGATTTCTGGCCTACTTATTTGGAACAGGGTATAATCACATACCTTCGTCTTTGGCGCCACTATGTTTGGTTGTACTGGTCATGGTGTCAGGGTTGGCATCTGGGGCGGTTGGCGACACACAGGTCACTTGGGGACCTTCTCTCATACTCCTAATATTAACTATTTTTCCTGTTTATAGCGATGGAATATATACATATATATATATATATATATATATATATATATACAGTATATACCCACAAAATAAAATACTTAAAACCTTGACATTGGCACTACCAGCTGTCACTACTACAACTACCACTACACTACCCCATACACTACCACTTCCAGCTCTGTCACTACTATAACACACTACCACTACACACTACCAGCTCTGTCAATACTATAACACACTACCACTACACACTACCAATGTTTACACTATTTTAACAGCTCTAACTGAACAAAAGAAGTAATCTGACCTCATGTTGGAAATCAGTGAAAGATAAGGGTTTTACCCTAATCCCGGTGTCACACCAGAGCTTTTATCCTCAACTGTTTATCCTCAACAATATCCCGGCAATCATTCAGGGATATCTTACACTGGTATCGGAAACTAGATTGATGATAGATTAACTTTAGGTGAGAGAAATACTTAAACTTTTGAGGATTATGCCGCATTTTGACAATTTATTCTGGCTATCATTAGACGATTGTATACAGCTTAGGAAGGATCTGTGGGAATTAAAAGGGTAAAGCCTATCTCAATTAACCCTCTGACTTCCATATACTCATCCTAATCTGAATAAAATCTTCTAATAATACCCAGAAAACAAAAACCATTTGTAATCGTATCTTCGAAGAGTTAACCTCTACAGTATAATCCACAAACGACTAGAAAAATCAAGTTAATATTTCATTTGGGAAGGGTCAGCCAGGGAATAGGTGTGGAAATTTACAAACCATTTGAGTTACAGAGGTTAGGGTTCACGATTTCTGGCCTACTTACTTGAAACAGGGTATAGTAACCCTATAAATCTGAATCCCAGGCCGCCAATTTATATATTAGTCGATTTTATTCACTCTCAAAAGGGCCACCAGCAAATTACAGGCTTTGAACTATCTCACTTAAGGGGAGACTGACCGTTTGTTTGCTCTATTAATTCATGTATTCATATATTTGTTTTAGTTTCCTCCCTAGACCTAAATCAAGCTTAGAAAAACACCCCCTAGATAAATTTGAAAATTTTTCGGTAGAAAAATTTCCTGGCCAAAGGCCGATTGCTCTTAAAATTGCAGGCTCGCTATCGCTCGCCAGGAAAAAATGGACACCTAAATGGCACAAAAGGTCTTAAAATTGACAACGAAATGGGGCGAAAGGTGTTAAAATCGCCAAACTAATGGGCCGAACGTCTTATGATCTCAAAACTAGTGGGGCTAAACATATATATATATATAATATGTATCTGTGCGTCAGTGTTAAGCGTGTTGACACTTGACAGTTCTGTATTTCAGAAGCTTCCGATTATTACAAATGTAACCCATGTACTGTACATTTTCTTTGTTGTGTAAGTCATAGAAAACCAAATAATGTGGGTAACTAATGTTTTCTTTAAACAAATAATCTGGCTTTTCTTATTTAATTTAATATGAAATACGTTATATCTTATATAAAAGTTGTAATCGTAATTAACTTCATATTATTATTGGATATAATATTTGAATAAACAAGGCAGCCAGAATGTTGACATTTAGAATTTAATATTCATTTTCTGCAGCGCAAAACCAGTCAAGTTCATTGTATCAAAGATCTTCGAACAGTGTACACGTAATTGTTGACGCTTGCACTGTTGTTTTAGGTAAGCCATTGTTATATTTGGTATTTGGTGTAATCTGTCTAAAGGTTAGTGATAGAATATAACATGTTCACGGTATACGTTCGCATTACTAAGGAAGTGTGGGTGTTGAGGGTGGAGTGTGTGTTCATCTTAAAAAAGGCATCAGAGAACGACGTTGTAGCCTATACTGATTATATACCCTTGGGTCAGCATGGAGTACACCAGGATATGACAGACCGACTGGGGGTGGATGTACAAGCACTTTTTGGTGATGGGCCAAACCGGGTGGCCGGGGTCAGAAAAGATGCCGCAGAACGGGAACGATCAGGGGCAAAGATTTGGGCCAGGACAAATACGGCTATCCTGGAGTGTGACCACAAGGGTAAAGGCGATCATGCCTATGTTTTCAAAAAGGCCTCTACCCCAGCCTCCACCATCACCAACCGGGTAGCAGCGGCCAGAAAAGAGGCGGCAGCCCTGGAGCGGTTTAAGGCTAAGTTGGTTAGGTCTGGGATAAATAATGTTCTTGAGGAGTCTGGCAAAAAGGTAAAGGCGACAAAGCCCCTGGTGTCAAAAAGGCCTGTACCCCAACTTCCACCTCCAACATCAGCAGCAAGGCGGCCACGGCCAGACGCAGGTCTGGAACGGCTAAGGGCAAAATATTTGGCAAGGATAAATGATGGTTGTTATTAAGGGAGAACCATCGCAAAAAAAGGTCAGGACCCCAACCTCCTCTACCACCCCGGCAATGTACTAAGGAATATATTTTATTAATATTTTAATATTTTCGTAAAGGATTTAGTATATTCAGTATCACATAAGGGATTCGTTAGTTTTAAGGAACACGTTTGGAAATTACTTTAATTTGTCTTTACTGTTTTTAATTAAGGGAATTGGAATGGTGTCTTATATTACTTTTATAATCTGGTTCATAAGGTTATTTCAACTATTTATTCTGGTCAAGGAATTAATTACATATTATGTTTTGTTCTCTCTCAAAGGAATTAAGATATTTATTATCACATTAGGAACTTGGCAAGTTTTTAAATAGCATTTTTGTAAATTATTTAAATAAATCTTTACATATTATATTTAGGGAGGTAACACCTTTAGGATTATGACGCATTTTAACAGTTTGTTCTAGCTATTATATGACGATTTTATTGAGCTTAGGCAGAACCTATGGGTGGTGGAGAGTTAACTGAGATAGTTATAATCCTTTGGTTTCTAGAGATCCTTTCTAAATTGTATAAAATCCTCTAATGATAACCAGAATAAAGTATCAAATGCGTCATAATCCTCAAAGGGTTAACTCTTTGACTCGTAGAGTCCTTCATAAATTGATAAAAACTCGTCTATTGCTATCCAGAATCAAAGGAAGGAAGGAAGGAAGCATCGCAGCTAACCCTTTCTGTACCGGCAACGTCTTTCATATTTTGTTCTAGCTATGTTTAGTGGATTTTATACAGTTTAAGGAGGATCTGTGGTAGTGAAAAGGGATAAGTGAGATACTTCATAGCCTGTTAATTGCGAGAGGCTCTTTTTAAACTGAATAAAATTGTCTACTAGTAACCAGAATAATTTTAAAAGGACGGCACCGGTACTGAAGGGGTAACCCCTTCAGCACCGGCGACGTCTTTTAATTATATTCTCGCTATACTTACACGATTTTGTGCAGTTTAAGAAGGATCTGTGGTAGTAAAAAGGGTGGAGCGAGATAGTTTGAAGCCTGTTAATTGTTGGAGGTCCTTTTCAAACCAAATACACTCTTCTATTATTAGCCAGAATAAAGCTAAAAGGACGGCACCGATACTGAACGGGTTAAAGTGTCTATAATATTATAATTATGGTTACCTAGAAATTATTTTATTCAGTTTAGGAAGGACATAAGTATAGGTATCAAAGAATTAAGGGAGTGTTTTGTCTGGAACCCCTTTTCCCTCATGTTTAGCTCCATTAGTTTTGAGATTATAAGACGTTCGCACCATTAGTGTGAGTGTTTTGAGGCCTTTTGCCCCATTTCTTTGCCATGTTTTAGATATCTCGTGCCATTTAGGTGTAAACAAAATCCTGGCGAGCGAGAGCGAGCCTGTAATGTAAGAGGAATTTGCCTTTGGCCGTTAGGTCTTAAAGGTGTTTTTCTAAGCTAGATGGATGTCTGGAAGAAAAACATATTAAGAGGAATCGACTTTTGACCGGGACATTTTTGTATCGAAAAAAATTACAAATTTATCTCGAAGGGAAATCCTGGGGATAATTTATTTTATTTTATTTATTTATTTATTTATGTTTTAGTTTGATGGAGGTCTGAGTAGGAAACTAATACTAAATATATACACAAATGAACAACTACCGTAATACCATATTGTGTGACGTATTATAGTTTATGATTCAACTGACAGTAATATGTACCCTTACCAGTCTGCTTGACTGTACGGTGGCGCTAATAAGTCATCTCAGCTGTCCTTACGTTTGGCCCGCTCTGTGAGTCTGTGCTGTAATAATGTCTGCCAGATGTTGAGTTGGGTGGATAAATGTAGGAATAGGTCTGTATAGCCCACTCGAAATGAATAAATCAAGTCTAGATATTGCTGAAACCAATTATGGATCAAAATATACTTGGTGCCGAGACATCACTTATTAGGCCGATTGTACCAAGAATCATGGCCGCAAACAAAACAAATGCACATGCGTCTCGACACAGAACCGTGAACAGTAGACATTTCTCATATAATACGTCATGTATACATTATTGTTATCACGAGTTAAGGGGAGGAAGACCGTTTTTCTGGACCCCCTTCTCCCTAATGTTTAGCCCCACTAGTTTTGAGAATATAAGACATTCGGCCCATTAGTCAAGCACAGAAAGACTAATGGGCCGAACGTCTTATAATCTCAAAACTAGTGGGGCTAAACATTAGGGAGAAGGGGGTCCAGAAAAACGGTCTTCCTCCCCTTACCCCTCTCAGAATTCCAGGACGCAATACAATTATCTTTTCTGACAACTATTAGACGATTTTATTCAGATTAGGAAGGGGATATGGCAGTCGGAGGGTTGATTGGGACAGTTTTACCCATTTAATTCCAGAAGATCTTTCCTAACCTGCATAATATCGTCGGATGATAGCCAGAATAAACTGTTAAAATGCGTCATAATCCTCAAGGGGTTAATATGTGAAGCAAGGGACGTTGTTAAATATATTGGGTATGAACAGAGTTATTATGGGGGAAGGGTGGATTTGTTGGTCGATTATTTCATATATATATATATATATAGAGAGATGAAGAGGATACACAGGGTAGCAGCAAACAGCATGGTGCAGGATAAAAATGACCAGGTGACCCCAAAAAGGTTATCTTTAACTACTCCAATGTAACTCTGTCCACTAGAGAATCTTTTTTGCTGTCCTTTGGACTTGATTTTAACCTGCCCATTTTTAAACCAATTTGTTTTCAATACTTTACTGCCTTAGAAAGCCTGGTCTCTAGGCTTAAAACTTGTAGGTTGGCTACCGGTGTCGAATTTAAGTCTGTCGTCCAATTTCTTCGCAATGTTGCCTGTAAGGAATTCTATGGCTTTAAATCTCAAAATGTCTTCTCCCCCATATTTACAAAAAATGATATAAATATCCTCAAACAACTTGGTAAGAAAGAAGACCAAGTGGTCTGTCGTCCCGACAAAGGTAAAGGAGTTGTGTTACTTAACAAAGATGACTATTTTTCAAAAATGTACGACATCCTGAGAGACGTTTCCAAATTTACTAAGCTAATTCAAACTGATATTTTCAAACTAAGCCTTAAAATCGAAGATCGAATAAATAGATTACTTAAATCTATGGTAAATTTAAAAACAGTCTCGGAGGAATTAGCTAATTATCTATGAAGCCTACAGGTTCATCCTTGGCTTTTCTTTATGGCCTCCCTAAGATCCATAAGACCACTGTCCCTCTTCGACCCATTCTTGCCGCATATAATACTGCCTCTTATAAGCTTGCTAAATTTTGCTCCCAACTTCTATCAGCGTTCACTACGAACGATTATACCCTGAAGAACTCGTATGAATTGTTCACTTCCCTCTCAAACTACAAATTACCTCCCTCGTCATAACTATGTAGCTTTGATATAACCTCCTTATTCACCAACGTCCCCTTAACTGAAACTTTGAACCTTTGTGTCAAACTTTTGTTCAATCAATCTGAGACTTTTATGGGTATGAGTCAATCCTTCTTCAGAAACGTCCTATCAGCATGCGTACAAGATTGCCATTTCATATTTAATAACCAAATCTATAAACAAACTGATGGGGTAGTGATGGGATCCCCACTAGGCAGTACTTTAGCCAATGTTTTCCTATGTTACTGGGAACAAATCTGGCTAGACAACTGCCCTCCCACTTTCAAACCTATCCTCTACCGTAGATATGTCGACGACACCCTGCTGGTCTTTAAAGATAAAAGTCATACCCCCTTGTTTCTAAATTACCTAAATAAACAGCACAAAAATATAAAATTCACTAGCGAAAACGAGGTAAATAACACTTTGCCATTCCTCGACCTTCTACTTACCAAAGTTAATGACATACTTGTTATCTCAATCTTTAGAAAACCCACCTTTTCCGGTCTCGGTATTAGCTTCTTTAGCTACTGTCCACTCAGATTCAAAATTAATGCAATTAAAACCCTTCTTCACAGGGCGTACCACTTGACTTCGACATACAGCCTTTTTCACTGCGAGATATCCTTCCTTAGAGACTTTTTTATTAATAATGGCTTCACCAGTGACCTCTTCAACAAGCAATTGAGGAATTTCCTAAATAAATTGTACCAACCTAGACAACCTGTGCTCACTGCTAAAAAGGAGGATTTGTATATTAGTTTACCCTTTCTTGGAAAGGTATCAGAAATATAGAAAGATTACTGAACAACAAATTACCTAATTTCTTCCCTCATATCAATTTTAAAATAATTCACAAGAATGAATTTAAGATTCGATCCCTGTTTCACTACAAAGATAGACTTCCCACTGAACTTCGCTCATCCATCGTTTATAAATTTACCTGTCCATTTTGCAAAAATGGCTACATTGGGAGCACAATACGAGCTCTCAAAGTAAGGATGGATGAGCACAAGGGTCAGTCCAGTAGAACCGGCCTCCCCATCAGTAACCCTCCTCATTCAGCCGTGAGAGAGCATTGCTGCGGTTGTAACCTTGCTGTAAGCTATAAAGATTTAAGCATTCTTGACTCCTGTAATACCGGTAACCTTAGGATTTTAGAGTCTCTATATATTTTTAAAGAAAGACCCCCCCCTTAATAACTGCCTTTCGCCAGCCCCTCTACATATCCATTGTGATTAAATATTTCCCAGTGTAGCTATGTTGAGGCTACATTAAATATTTCCCAGTGTAGCTATGTTGAGGCTACATTAAATATTTCCCAGTCTAGCTATGTTGAGGCTACATTAAATATTTCCCAGTGTAGCTATGTTGAGGCTACATTAAATATTTCCCAGTGTAGCTATGTTGAGGCTACATTAAATATTTCCCAGTGTAGCTATGTTGAGGCTACATTAAATATTTCCCAGTGTAGCTATGTTGAGGCTACATTAAATATTTCCCAGTGTAGCTATGTTGAGGCTACATTAAATATTTCCCAGTGTAGCTATGTTGAGGCTACATTAAATGTTTCCCAGTGTAGCTATGTTGAGGCTACATTAAATATTTCCCAGTGTAGCTATGTTGAGGCTACATTAAATATTTCCCAGTGTAGCTATGTTGAGGCTACATTAAATATTTCCCAGTGTAGCTATGTTGAGGCTACATTAAATATTTCCCAGTGTAGCTATGTTGAGGCTACATTTTTAGTTATAATATACTCTCTTTTCGCGATTTTATTTTTAAATATTTGCTATATGTTTTATTATTATTTTCTAGAACACTGAAGATGACACACGAGTGTCGAAACGTTTGTCTGATTGCTAAATAAAGTACTGGCCCCCCCCACCTGGTCATTTTTATCCTGCACCATGCTGTTTGCTGCTACCCTGTGTATCCTCTTCATCTGTTACTTGAGGTTCCCCAAGAACAAACTCATCACTGATATATATATATATATATATATATATATATATATATACAGTATACAGTATATATATTTTTTTTTTCTTCCCTAGACCTCCATCAAACTTAAAAAAACATCCATTAGTTCCCCATTCTAGATAAATTTGTAAATTTTTCGGTAGAACAATGTCCCGTCTTCCTAAATTACAGGCTCACTGTCGTTCGCCTTAAAAAATTGACAGTTAACTAGCACGAAAGGTCTTATTATTGAGAAAAAAAATCGGGTGAAAGTCTTAAAATCGTCAAACTAATGGGCCCATCTCCCCTTAAAGAGTCCCTAATGACCTATACCTTTACATCCATTCACATCCAGTCACAATAAGAGAACTCTTGCCATCACTATAGTCCGTTCATTCTAGGTTGGGCAGAAATCCTAACCTCTAACCTCTCATAACTCAAAAAGGACTAGAGTAACCGAGCTAATATTTCTACCAAAGAGGAAGACTTGGCTAGGGAATAGGTGTGCAAATTAATAGCTCATTTGTTCTAGCCCTTTTTGAGTTACAGAAGTTAGAGGTTAGAGGTTACGATTTCTGGCCAACCTAGAATGAACCGACTAATTATGACTGTTTATATAAAGGTATAGGTTATTAGGGACACTTTAAGGGGAGATGGGGGTCAATATACAGGAGGCGCTACAATACAGGTAGCAAAATTTTAATGGTAGTTTTGGGTTCCTATCATCATATGCTTCATTTCTATATACTTTTTATCCCCGGGAAAAAAACAAAAATCTTGGGGTTTTTTATGTTTTTCTTGGATTTTTTTTTTTTTTTTATTAACCTAACCAAAAAACCTAACCTAACTTAAATGTATTTGGGGGCTATTAGGTTAGGTTAGGTTTTTTGGTTAGGTTAATGACCAAAACAAAAAATTCCAAGAAAATAAATTAAAAATCCCAAGATTTTTTTTTTTTTCCCCGGGGATAAAAAGTATATAGAAATGAAGCATATGATGATAGGAACCCAAAACTACCATTATAATTTTGCTACCTATATTGTAGCGCCTCCTGTATATTGACCGAGATGGGTCCTTCTCCCTCATGTTTAGCCCCATTGATGAACGGACTATAACCATGAGAAGACTCCCTCTCCCCCTTTGAAGAGTAAGGTGTTCGCTTCATGTGTTAAAAGAATGCCTTAAGGGGGGTCACCGGCTTTTTTATATCTTTCTCTTTTTTTCTCTTTTTCCCTGGCTTGTATCCATTCGGCCCCATTCAGCCAACTGTTTTAAGACGTTTATCCCCATCCAAGTGTCGATTTCTTCCTGGCGAGCGATAGAGAGCCAGCATTGTATGGAGAAATCCGGCTTCGCCGGAGAAAATTTTCTATCGAAAAATGTACAAATTAGGTTGCTGTCAAAACGAAAATATACATATGCTGGCTCGCTACCGCTCGCTAGGAAAATATTAACACCTGGATGGGCATAACCGTCTTAAAACAGTAGGCTGAATGGGGCCGAATGGATAAAAGCCAAAGAGAAAAGGAGAGACCGATAAAAAAAAAAAAGCCGGTGACGCCCCTTAACAATGTAGAGAGAAGCGTCCCCATCTACTGAAAAGGTTAACCCGTTCAGTATCGGAGCCGTCTTTTGGTTCCATGTCATCTCAACCAGTAGACCATTTCAACCAGTAGCTCTCAACCAGTGCCAAAATATAGTACTAACCTAACCTAACCTAACCTAACCGTATTGGTTGATTTGGTACTGGTTGAGAGCTACTGGTTGAAATGGTCTACTGGTTGAGTTGACCGGTCACCCCGTCTTTTTAATTACATTTTAGCTATATTTAGACGATTATATGCAGTTTAAGAAGGATCTGTGGTCGTACAAAGGGTTAAGTGAGATAGTTCGAAGCCTGTTGATTGCTGGAGGCACTTTTTAAACTGAATACAATCGTCTAATAGTAGTCAGAATAAAGTTTAAAAGACGTCGCGGTACAGAAGGGGTTAACCACTTCAGTACCGGAGCCGTCTTTTAACTTTACGCTGACAACTATTAGACGATTATCTTCAGTTTCAAAAGGGCCTCCTACAATTGACCACTTGCGAGTTTCAGGCTATAAGGAAGTTGGAGCTGTAGACACCGATATTTAGCAGAATAAACAGCAATAATACGGTTTTAGTACAATTATATAATTATATAAAACCAAATTTGACATACTATTTATCCATCAGAAACCTACATAATTACTGTATTTGTTTTTAATATCGATGTTTACAGGTCGAACTTCCTTATAGCCTGAAACTCGCAAGTGGTCAATTAACAAGCTTTGAACTATCTTCCTTACAATTTCTTATACCACAGATCCTTCCTACACTGCAAACAAATCGTCTAAACGGAGCTAGAATTATTTTTAAAAGACGTCGCCGGTACAGAAGGGGTTAAAGGCAGGTTATTAGTTTGTTCCCTAGACCTCCATCAAGCTTAAAATTACACCCCGTAGACCCCCTTTCAAGATAAATTTGTACACTTTTCGGTAGCCTCAAAATAGTACGAGAAAAAACTTGCTCATCGAAAATTGCCTGAAAATGCGCTCATGTGACACCCGTTTATCATGTATTGTTGTACTATATGTTTGTTTATAGATGGGTTTATTATGTAAAGTGTTATCTTTGTTTATAGATGGGTTTATTATGTAAAGTGTTATCTTTGTTTATAGATGGGTTTATTATGTAAAGTGTTATCTTTGTTTATAGATGGGTTTATTATGTAAAGTGTTATCTTTGTTTATAGATGGGTTTATTATGTAAAGTGTTATCTTTGGCTATCAGGGAGTGGGCTGCTTTGGTGGTTGTGATTTAGTTGTGTGGTATCTATAGTGTGTTGATGCTGGTGCGTTGGAAGGTATTTATGTGGTCATTTGGTTTATTACGCTAGGGTAAGGGGGATAGTGGTCAGTCATTATTATTATTAGTAGTAGTAGTAGTAGTAGTAGTAGTAGTAGTAATACAGAGAGGGAGCTGCTCGCACTGCCTTCTAGGTTGGGAGGGCTGGGAATCATCAACCCAGTGAGGAGGGCGACAACGGAATACCTGAACTCGGTAAAGATAACAGGATCTCTCGCAGACCGTATCGTAGCGCAAGATTCGGACGGTGAAGTGGACCAGGCGGATATCTACAACATCAGAAAGACCATCACGTCAGAGAGGCAAAACTCACAGAAAAATTACCTGGCACAATTGATGAGACTACTTCTCCCGAGACAAACGAGAAAACTACAAATAGCACAAGAAACGGGCGCTTCAAATTGGCTGACAACACTACCAATCAAGGCAAAAGGCTTCAATCTAAACAAACAAGAATTTAACGATGCTATTGCACTGAGGTATGATTGGCCGATTGAAGGACTACCCGATCGATACGTTTGTGGAACCATCAACGATACAGACCACACCATGATATGTAAGAAAGGAGGATTCATCAGCATCAGGCACGATGAAGTAAGAGATGTAACGGCGAACATGCTCAGGGAGGTGTGTCGAGATGTGGTGAGCGAACCATCACTCATTCCCTTGGGTGGAGAGATCATGCAGCACAGGACGGCCAACGCATCCATTGAAGCAAGATTGGATGTTAGTGCAAGAGGCTTTTGGACAAACGCACAGCGTGCGTTCTTTGACATAAGAGTATTTGACCCAATGGCCCACAGCTACAGAGAGCTGTCTCTGGATGCGGCACACAAGAGGAACGAACAAGAGAAGGTCAGGGCATATGGGGAAAGGATCTTAAATGTCGAACAGGGCAGCTTTACCCCACTAGTATTCACCACAGCTGGAGGGATGGGACCCAAGGCCCAGTGCTTCTATTCAAGGCTAGCAGAAATCATCGCAGAGAAGAAGCAACAGCCTAGGAGCCACGTCGTAGCCTGGATGAGGTGCCGTCTATCTTTCTCATTGCTCAGATCAGCACTACTATGCCTGCGGGGAACAAGACGGTCTGCACCAAAACCAGTGACCGTGGCAGAAGTGGACTACGAGGCAGGCAGCGGTAGCAGAGGGTCGCATAGGAAGGAGACTGGATTGAAGTTGCATGGTGTAGAGTAGTAGTGTCTGGTGTTTGTGAAATGGAATATGGGTACAATATTAAATATAAGGTGGTGGTGGTGGTGGTGGTAGTAGTAGTAATAAAATAAAATATATGAAAAATATTAAAAAAAAAAAAAAAAAAAAAGCAGTAGTAGTAGTAATAATAGTAGTAGTAGTAGTAGTTCAATTTAATTCAATTCAATTCAATTCAATTGTCTTTATTTCATAGTATATACAAAATTTACATTCATGTACATATTACATATCCATTAAAATAATTTAGAAAAGTAAAATAGCTGAAAAGGTATACACATGAATTCCTACAACTCTTGTTTATTTACAGTATAGCCTATAATCAAATATATATTTTATTATATCATCTTTAGCAACCGCATTTAATTATGAATAATTATATGACATCCTAGATAGACCGAGGAAGCATCACCTTGTATTTGGATCATAAGACACGGGAGCCCGTCGTTCTTCGTGTCGCTGAACCCATAGGATTCTAGAGTAGATTGTGTTAAGATCATACTTCCATACATCAATATTATAGGTCTTATGAAATAGATGTTCAACATTGTTTATAAAAAGTCCAGACTGCAAGTATTGCCAATTAGTATTAATTATAAGATTATTAGACTTGGCTATTCTGTGAAAATATCTTGCCTGAATAAGAGCAACGTGATGCTTCGGCAGTAATTGTTCACATGACTCTGCCACCTCATGGTTACTGGTATAGAAAGGTACACCAAGGGTCCGCTTCATTGACTTGTTGATAGCGAAGGCAAAAGTAGTAGTAGTAGTAGTGGTGGTGGTGGTGGTAGTAGTATTGTTATTATTATTATTATTATTATTATCACCATCATCACCATTATCATCATCATCATCATCACCATTATCACTATACTCCATTCTTTACAAGTAGGCTAAATTTCGTTACCTTTAATAATCTTTATAAATAATAAAAAAAAGGCTAGGGCAAATGAGTTGTAAATGTCCACACCTATTCCCTGGTTGACTCTTCCCAAATGGCAGACATATTATCTGGATTACCCCAGTTGTTTGTAAGTTATAGAGTTACTGGTGAAGATGTGTTAAAAGGATATTGATTAAGGGGGGTCACCCGCTTTTTTTATCTTTCTCTCCTTTTCTCTCTTTCTCTGGCTTGTATCCATTCGATCCCATTCATCCTACTGTTTTAAGACTTTTATCCCCATCCAGGTGTCGATTTCTTTCTGGCGAGCGATAGCGAGCCAGCATTGTATGGAGAAATCCGGCTTCGCCGGAGACATTTTTCTATCGAAAAATTTACAAATTTAGCTTGCTATCAAAACAAAAATATATACTGTATATGCTGGCTCGCAACCGCTCGCCAGGAAAACATTGACACCTGGATGGAGGTAAACGTCTTAAAACAGTAAGCTGAATGGGGCCGAATGGATTCAAACAGAAGAGAGAGGGAAAGAAAGAGAAAAAAAGCGAGGTGGGCTCCCTAAACCCAGAATTAACTGTTTATACAAATGAACAGCCTACCAACATTTATATATTGTTGTCCACATTGACTATACAGTACTCTGTTTCATTTATATATTGTTGTCCACATTGACTATACAGTACTCTGTTTCATTTATATATTGTTGTCCACATTGACTATACAGTACTCTGTTTCATTTCATCTGACGGTCAATTGAATCCATTAGCAGCTAATTTATCGATACTTAATTGACAAGTATGAAACCACTGTGTCTCTGCATCACATTAAGACCAAGTTTATATATTAGCACCATATTTCACTACAAAATCTTCAAAATAGCTGAGAAATCCTGATGGGAACTTTGCAATTTACCGCCAGATGAAAAGAAACGGGGTATACTGTAGGTCGGTTAAATACAAGAATTCGCGCAAAGATTAATGGATATCTTACATTTGGAATCCCATAACGCCATCAGAGAGAGAGAGAGAGAGAGAGAGAGAGAGAGAGAGAGAGAATCTGAGAGGACCACTAGGACCATATACATCTGGGAAAGTGTAGGTAGCAGAGAAAGGGTGTTGTAGATGGAGGAAGGTATTGGAATGGGTTTGTTGTGTGTTTATTAGTCTATAATATGTTGTTGCTACTTGTTTTTGTTTGTTTTGTTTTTATCATTTGTATTCCTTTTCACCGACACAGCAGGTTAAGCAGATGACTAACGGAGTGTGGATATGTTAGTATTGGACTTGTGTATCATCCTGTCCCTCTCGTGACAACAATAGTGATTCAACCATGACTACAACTACCACATCCACCATCACCAACACTGAAAAAGGTATAGTTAGGCCTATTATCCGTTCAGCTTACTGTTTTAGACGTTTATTCCTATCCAGGGGTCGATTATTTGTTTTTGTTTTGGAGACATGTTTACACAGCTAGCTAAATGCGTACATTTTTTCGATAGGAATATTTCTCCGGCCCTCCAAAGAATGCTGGCACGATGTTGCTCGCCAAGAAAAAAGCGACACCTAGGTAGGGATAAACGTCTTACAACAGTAGGCTGAATGGATACAACTGTTTCTCTGTTGGGTGTTACTATTGGACCTGTTTATCATCCTGTCCTTCCTATGACAGTAATAGTAGTGATTCAACCATGACAACAACTACCACCACCACATCCACCAATGACAAAGGTAAAGTTATTTTTTCTCTATCTCTGGGTTCTGTCCATTCGGCTTCATGTAGAGAGAGAGAGAGAGAGACAGAGAGAGAGAGAGAGAGAGAGAGAGAGAGAGCAAGAGAGAGAGAGAGAGAGAGAGTCTGAGAGAGTTGTATCCATTCGGCCACATTCAGCCTACTGTTGAAGACGTTTATTCCTATCCAGGGGCCGATTCTTTCCTGGCTAGCTATTTTGGAGTCATGTTTATACAGCTAACTAAAAGTGTACATTTTTCGATAGAAGAATGTCTTCGACGAAGCCGGATTGCTCCACAGAATACTGGCTTGCTCTCGCTCGCCAGAAAAGTATCGACAGGGATAGGGATAAACGTCTTAAAATAGTAGGCTGAAAGAGGCTGCATGGATACAACTCTCTCTCTCTCTCTCACACGCACAACACCAGTATTGCTTTAACCATGGTAGGCATCACATCCACCGTCACCACGCACAAAGGTATAGATACTTTCATGCAGATATTCGTGTATCTTTTCTAGTTTTAACCCCTTCTGTACCGATGCCGTCCTTTTAACTATACTCTGGCTACTATTAGACAATTATATTCAGTCTAAAAAGGGCGTCCAGCAAGGGGAGGCTGACCCTTTATTTGACCCCCAGGCCAAAATGTCACTATTTTGTGTGTTCTGTTTGTCTAAAATGCTTCTTTGAACATAGAAGAATAGCATAGGATAAACACCCATATCCCACCCACCCACCCCAATCCTTAACACCCATATCCCACCCACCCATCCCAATCCTTAACACCCATATCCCACCCACCCACCCCAATCCTTAACAGGCTTCAAATGATCTCACTTAACCATTTTTACTACCACAAAATCTACACAAAATCGTCTAAATATAGCTATAATAATATATACATGGCAAAATCGAGAAAAAGTGGACCATCTCCCCTAAAAATGATAATTAACTTCTTGAGCATAACATTATGTAGCGGGTTGACAGTTCCTTCTGGCTAGCACTAGGCCAATTTATACAGCTTAGGAAGGATCTGTGGGAGTGAAAAGGGTAAAGACTATCGCAATTAACCCTCTGACTTCCACATGTCCTTCCTAATCTAAATCAAATTGCCTTATATTAGCCAGAACGCAGATAATAAATGCGTAAGCCTACACTAAAAGGGTTAAGGGGGGATGGGCGTGTTTATTTGCTCATTTATATATATTTTCTTCTAATATATATTTTTTAGTTTAATCCCTAAACCTTCATCAAGCTTTAAAATAGCCTTCCCAAGACCCTCCTTTAAGATAAGTTTGTAAATTTTTCGATAGAAAAATGTTCCGGCTGAAGGCCGGTTCCTCTTAAATTACATGCTCGCTATCGCTCGCCATGGAAATATCGACACCTAAATGACACGAAAAATCTTAGTATTGACAAAGAAATAGAGCGAAAGGGTCTTAAAATCACCAAACTAATGGGCCGAACGTCATAAAATCTGAAAAATAATGGGGCTAATCATAAGGAAGAAGGGAGACCAAAAAAACTACCCATCTCCCCTTAAGGAACACATGGCCGTCCTAAACCAACACACCACACTGCTTTCCAATACACCCAAAACTGTCTTTCTGTCCCTCTGGCAACTTTGGGGAGACACTCGTTACAGCCATCTTTGCCTTTTGTCTCCTTCATACACATTTGAAGAAAAAAAAAATCTAACCCCTTCAGCACCATGACGCCTTTTTACCTTCGATTCTGGTTAAAATTAGAGGATGTTATGCACTTTAAGGGAGCCCACCTCGCTTTGTTTCTCTTTCTCTCACTCTCTCTTTGGCTTGTATCCATTCGGCCCCATTGAGCCTACTGTTTTAAGACGTTTACCCCCATCCAGGTGTCAATATTTTCCTGGCGAGCGGTAGCGAGCTAGCATATATATATTTTTGTTTTGACATCAAGCTAAATTTGTACATTTTTCGATAGAAAAATTTCTCCAGCGAAGCCGGATTTCTCCATACAATGCTGGCTCGCTATCGCTCGCCAGGAAGAAATCGACACCTGGATGGGGATAAACGTCTTAAAACAGTTGGCTAAATGGGGCCGAATGGATACAAGCCAGGGATAAAGAGAAAAGAAGAGAAAGATAAAAAAAAAAAAAAACGGTGACCCCTCTTAAGGAGGACCTATGTTACAGAGAAAGTATATGGAGATCGTATTTACCCATTGAAGTGGATTATTAACTAAAGAAAATAGTCTAATGGTGACCAGAATATGATGAAAATTACGTAATGGTGGTGAAGGGGTTAATTAAATGACGTAATGGTGGTGAAGGGGTTAATTAAATGACGTAATGGTGGTGAAGGGGTTAATTAAATGACGTAATGGTGGTGAAGGGGTTAATTAAATGACGTAAGTTAAATGACGTAATGGTGGTGAAGTGGTTAAATAACGTAATGGTGGTGAAGGGGTTAACAATTATAAATAACGTAATGGTGGTGAAGGGGTTAATTAAATGACGTAATGGTGGTGAAGGGGTTAATTAAATGACGTAATGGTGGTGAAGGGGTTAATTAAATGACGTAATGGTGGTGAAGGGGTTAATTAAATGACGTTAATGGTGGTGAAGGGGTTAATTAAATGACGTAATGGTGGTGAAGGGGTTTATTAAATGACGTAATGGTGGTGAAGGGGTTAATTAAATGACGTAATGGGGGTGAAGGGGTTAATTAAATGACGTAATGGTGGTGAAGGGGTTAATTAAATGACGTAATGGTGGTGGTGAAGGGGTTAATTAAATGACGTAATGGGGGTGAAGGGGTTAATTAAATGACGTAATGGTGGTGAAGGGGTTAATTAAATGACGTAATGGGGGTGAAGGGGTTAATTAAATGACGTAATGGGGGTGAAGGGGTTAATTAAATGACGTAATGGGGGTGAAGGGGTTAATTAAATGACGTAATGGTGGTGAAGGGGTTAATTAAATGACGTAATGGTGGTGAAGGGGTTAATTAAATGACGTAATGGTGGTGAAGGGGTTTATTAAATGACGTAATGGTGGTGAAGGGGTTAATTAAATGACGTAATGGGGGTGAAGGGGTTAATTAAATAACGTAATGGTGGTGAAGGGGTAAATAACGTAATGGTGGTGAAGGGGTAAATAACGTAATGGTGGTGAAGGGGTAAATAACGTAATGGTGGTGAAGGGGTTAATTAATTAAATGACGTAATGGGGGTGAAGGGGTTAAAATGACGTAATGGGGGTGAAGGGGTTAAAATGACGTAATGGGGGTGAAGGGGTTAAAATGACGTAATGGGGGTGAAGGGGTTAAAATGACGTAATGGTGGTGAAGGGGTTAATTAAATGACGTAATGGGGGTGAAGGGGTTAATTAAATGACGTAATGGGGGTGAAGGGGTTAATTAAATGACGTAATGGGGGTGAAGGGGTTAATTACTTCAGGAAATGTATGTACCATCAGGGGAGCGCGTTCGTTCCTTTGAAGGATGCGACCAGGGTAATATTATGGTCTTGGTTAAGGGGAGATTTCCACTTGAGGGATTTTTTTCTTGACTCCTTTCTCCCTCATGTTTAGCCCCTTTGTTTTTGTTTTATTTTAAGAAGTTTGCCCCATTATTTTGACGGTTTTAAGAACTTTCAACCCATTTCTGTCAATTTTAAGACCTTTCGTGCCATTTAGGTGTCGATTTTATCCTGGCGAGCGATAGCGAGCCTGTAATTTAAGAGGAACCGGCTTTCAGCCGGGACATTTTTCTACCGAAAAATTTACAAATATATCTTGAAAGGGGCTCAAGGGGGTGTAATCTTAAGCTTGAAGGATATCTAGGGCCCAAACTAGAAACCTCCCCTTAAGGGGGTAGTGCTTGGTTTTTGGCATCTGTAATTATATATTAGTTTATTTTGAGTTCCCTCCCGAGACCCCATCAAGCTAAATCATACACCCCCTAGTCCCCTTTTCGAAATAAATGTGTACATTTTTCGGTAGAAAAATGTCCCGGCCGAAGGCAGATTCCTTCTAAAATTACAGGTTTTCTATCGCTGACCAGGAAAAAAACAACACCTAAATGACATGAAAGGTCTTAATATTGACAAAGAAATGGGACGAAAGGTCTCAAAATCGTCAAACTAATGTAACGCACGTCATAAAATCTCAATACTAATATGCTAAACATGAGGGAGAAGGGGGTCCCTAAAAAGCGAGTACTACCCCCTTAACCAGTTATTATTATGATCGAGCAGGGTGAACGACATGATGGCCAATAAACTGAAAGGAATTTGTAACCAGGGATATATATTTTGTTTTTATTATTAGTATTATTAGTATTCGTCTCGTTTGCGCCCTCGACCACTATCGAACTTAACCCTTAAAAGATTATGACGCATTTTCACAGTTTATTCTGGCTGTCATTAGACGATTTTTTACAATTTAGGAAGGATCTGTGGAAATTATAAGGGTAAAGAACATCTCAATTGACCCTCTGACACCCATATCCTTTCCTATTCTGCATAAGCTTGCCTAATAATAGCCTTAAATTAAAACGGAAAAGAAATGCGAAATCAGAGTCAGCCAGGAATAAAGTGGGGACATTTACAGCTCATTTGCTCTAGCCCTGTTTGAGTGATAGAGGGTAGGGTTCATGCTGTCTGACCCATCTATTTGGAACAGGGTATAGCTGGTAGATAGAGGGTTAGTCTGTTATCCAACTTACTGCATGGGTACTACCGCCACGTACTAGCTGGGTTTTTCCTCTCATTATATTAAGGGGAGGCAGACCGTTTTTCTGGACCCCCTTCTCCCTAATGTTTAGCCCCACTAGTTTTGAGATCATAAGAAGTTTGGCCCATTAGTTTGGCGATTTTAATACCTTTCGCCCCATTTCGTTGTCAATTTTAAGACCTTTCGTACTATTTAGGTGTCGATTATTTCCTGGCGAACGACAGCGAGCCTGCCATTTTAAGAGGAATCGGCCTTCGGCCGGGAAATTTTCCAACCGAAAAATGTACAAATTTATCTTGAAGGGGGGTCTAGGGGGTGTTTTTCTAAGCTTAATGGAGGTCTAGGGAGGAAACTAAAAAAAATATATGAATACATTAATTAATAGACCAAACAAACGGCCAGCCTCCCCTAAAGGTTATGTTATGCAGTATTGAATATACTATAAACCTCTTTTCTTCATCTGCTGAGAGATTTTGAAGGACATAAAATCATATAAACCCTCTTATACTCGACTCTTTATATCCTGGTTAATGTTGTGAAGTCTTTTAACTCCTTATTAACCAAAAAAAAAATTTTAAAAAGACCTCCGTCTACGTATTGTGAAAAACCTGTTATCCTCCGGCAAATTGTGGGGTTGAGTGAGTGAAGGGGGGGGGGGGACAGTGAATGAAGGAGGATGCATGTTTTTCATAATACGTGTTGCTAGCCCCAAACGCGCGAGCAACTGTGGCTTTCAACCATCCGACACATCCCCTTTTATTAATGTGCATCACACATGTTACATACAAGTAAGGTTTATGTTTTGTTTTACCCTACTGTGGAAAGACTACGGATACACCACTCCTGCCGGGGCCTCACGCAGTGGCATGACCCAGTCCTGTCGAACTGAGCTCATGACGCTGGTGGCATTGCCCCGGAGGATAGCCATCCCTAGTCTTTGCTTGAGCCAGAGGGTTTCCCGGGGTTCTCCTGAAACTTCTCTGATTTTACGGCCTTACCAAATGTATTTCTTTCTTCATCTACTGAGAAGGTTGTGAAGGCCGTAAGGGTTATAAAACCCTACATCTTATCCTCTTCTATTCTTTGTCCAGGATATTCAGCTGCTGGGAAGGTTGTGCAGGACATAAAACCATATAAACCCACTTATCCTCTCTTTCAGCTGGTGTTAACAAGACTAATACCCGTTTGTGGTGTTATGTGCCGCTGCGTTATGTGCTGCTGTTCCTGGGGTTCCTGGGGTGTGCTGTGGAGTATGTGCTACGGTTCAGCATCAGTGTGGCTATCGTGGCCATGGTTAACAGCACCTCACACCATCAACAGAACGACTCCTCCTCCACCAATGTTTGCCTGGCAGCTCAACACCAAACGGGGAACACGACCATTGCTTCGGTACTGTTCCTTTTTTCTTCCACAATAATTAATGCTATTATTAAGGGAGATGGCTGTCTGGCTTCCCCTTCTCCCTCATCTTTACCCCCATTAGTTTCGAGATTTTAAGACACTCGCCTTGCTTTGTTTGGCGATTTTAAGGCCGTTCGTGCCATTCAAGTGTCGATTTTTCTCCTGGCAAGCAATAGCAAGACTGCAATTTAGGATGAAATGACCTTCGGTCGGGGCATTAGCTAACGATAAATGCACAACTTTATCTTGAAGGGGGGTCTTGGGGATATTATTTTAAGCATGGAGGTCTAAGGAGGAAGCTAAAACTGCTTCAAGCTCTGTGTGTCCAGACATTTTGACTACAATTTATCTTGAATTTGGATCTCTATCACTCTTTCAAATCTGGGAGGGGGACACCTGTTACAGGGAGCTTTGACAAAGAAATGAGGCAAAAGGTCTTAAAATCACCAAACTAATGGGGTGAACGTCTTAAAATCTCAAAACTAATAGGGCTAAGCATAAGGGACAATGGGTCCAGAAAAAAAAAAACCTAAGAGATATTTCTTGTTTGTTGTACAGAGTGGTGGAGAGTACAACTGGAGCCTGAAGGAGCAAGGTATCATCCTGGGCACCTTCTTCTGGGGCTACCTCTTCACCAAGTGTATCGGTAAGTGGCAGGAATGGGCAAGATTATATGTGCAAAATATGAAGAGAGTTTATTATACGTTGAAGCAGTCTGGAGGTAGAGTTAGAACATGGAGAGATTATGTGCAAATCATCATATTCAAAAGAGTGACAAAAATGCTATATTAAGGTTCACTTTTGGTCGATTTTTTCATTTATATATTATTTTTCTACTTTCCTCCCTAGACCTCCATCAAAATACAAAACAACAACCCCTGGATCCCCTTTCAAGATACTGTATATTTGTATATTTTTCGGCAGAAAAATTTCCCGGCCAAAGGACGGTTCCTTCTAAATTACAGGCTCGCTATCGATCGCCAGGAAAAAATCGACACCTAAAAATGACATAAAAAGTCTTAGTATTGACAGAGAAAAGAGGCGAAAGGTCTTAAAATCGCCAAACTAATGAGGGAGAAGGGTGTCCAGAAAAAAAAAATGCTGTAATAAAAAAGTGACATAAGAAAGGAGTGAGTGAGTGACATATCAAATGAGTATTAAGGTTTGGTAGCATTTTACATTGTCACTTCGTTACAGTAATATTCGTGTCACCCCTTTGAATATTATCACTGATATGTCACTCCTTTGTTATGTCACTCTTTCGCTGTGTCATTCCTTCGACACTATAACTGATGTGCAATATATGAAGAGGTATTTATGCGTTGAAGCAGTTTGGAGGTAGAGTTGGAACATGAAAAAAAAGTATGTTAAGAAATTGGTTCAACTGCAATACTTGAAATACTAAAAATATATTTGTTTTACCAGGATCAATCCCATACGTGGCTAAAATAGCCCCAATAAGACAGGGAAGGAATCCAAAGTCTCCCAGACACCCACCATGCTTTACAAGGACAGGGGAAAACCAAGCGCTACCCCCAGCCGTGACTTCTGCAGCTCGGGGAGGACTGGCCACGCCTCCAAGATGCTGAGGGTATCCGCCCATTGATCAGCCAAGCCCAACCTGCCCAGCTTCCCATCATATTCCTGTTACCTATGACAACCAGGAAAGAAGTACATGGGTCCTGCTTACCTGAGAGGCTGATGAAGTACCTTCCTACCTGCAGCCACAACACCTGCAGTAGGAGCAAGAAAATTACCTTACTCTTCGGCAACCACCGTCATCACTACAAATCATCACTACTGAAACACATCACAAGACCTTGCAGACTATTAAAAACAAAGCCCTAAAAATCATCACAAGTTGCACAGCTACTACACCTACAGATCACCTACATCAAGAAACCAAAGTCCTCAAAGTCAAAGACCACCTGGACATGAGAGGCACTCAATTCCTGGCTGCAGCCCCCACAAACCAACACCACCCACTACAGTACATGGCAGCACACCCACAGACACCAAGGAATAGCAAAATAACACCCAGTATACGGTATTACACACAAATACTGTCATCTCTCCCTCCCTGCCCACCCCAAACCAGCTTCCAGAAGCACTCCATACTCATATCTCTCGCCGTTCCATCCAATCACTCAACGACAACACTCAGCTGCACGCACGACCTCCCGAAATCCATCCTTCTGAGTCCTCCCTTCTTCGCAAGGACAGGGTCCACCTGGCCAGGCTGAGATTTGGGCACCATCCAGCTCTTCTGAGCTATCAAAAGAGACTGGATGTGTCCGCCGTCGACAGGATGCAACACAGCACAACATACTATTAAACACATCATAGAAGACTGCATTCTACACAATCACCTACGCCATCAGCATAATCTACACTCCTTGAGAGCCCTGTGGGAAAGCCCGATCGTGGCCATGGTCTTCCTTAGGGACTCGGGGTTGTTTGGCCAGGCAGCCTAAGGAAGGACAATAACAACAACAACTACTACTGTAATGTGTGTGCCCCGACATACACACAGATCATGACCACAATCGCAACTACTATCACAAAGCTAATAGGGCTAAAAATGAGGGAGAAGGCAGTCCACAAAAAAACACCCTTAGATATCATAGAGGAGGATGTGTGGCTGAAGTGGTGATGGTCGACTTACCCGGGCGGGACTCTGGGTCTGTGTGGTATTATCTCTGTTGTGATTCCTGGTGTTATCATCATGTAACTATCCTATTTAACTCCAAGGGTGGGGTATTGCGGTATTTGTTATGCATGATGTAGGTGTAGGGAGGAAACTAAAGAATATAATAAATAAATAAATAAACATAGATCTCTTACTTATAATACAGGAAGACGTATTGCTGAACTGGTAGGTGGTCGACTTACCCTGGGTGTGTCTCTGGGTCTGTGTGGGGTACTGTCCTTACTGTGTCCCCTGGCGGCATCCCTACACCCTCTGGTCCTGGCGGGGGCAAGGTTCCTGATGGGGCTGCTACAGGGGCCCTCCTACCCCGGCCTCTACACCGTCATCGTCAGGTGGGCCCGGCAGGAGGAGATGGCCACTATGATACAGTTTGTGTCGGCAGGTTGGTATTTCTTCATTTCCTATTTTAACCCTCTGAACAGACTATGAAATTAAATGAAATCAAATACAGCATGAACATTTCATTTCATTTCATATTGCTACACCAATTATTTCATTTTGTTTAGTTGTTTTCTCATAGCTTGGACTGTATAATTATACTGTAAGTTGACTGTACTTCCAGATATGTTGTATTCCTGAAGAAGCCGTAAAAAGCGAAATGTTGAATAAACCTGGGGCCATATCTGCACATGTGTTTTTACCCATAAATGTTGCAGCCTACGCTGATTCTTCCTTATTATAGGGATCGCTCTTGGCCTACTGATCGCCCTGGGATGTGGGGAGTGGGTGGTGGCTAGTTTAGGGTGGCGATGGGTGTTCTACGGGGGCGGCCTCCTTGCTCTGGTGTGGATACCCTTCTGGTTCATCCTTGTGCGAGACTCTCCGGACCAGCACCCGTTTATCTCCGACCAAGAGAAGCAACTGCTCTCATCCATCAAAGTTCAGCCTAAAGTGAGTAAAATGACACTGTAATCTTGAGTGTATGTTTGCGTGCTATAATTGATTACGTAAAGTTGAAACTGCATTAACCTTTAAACGGCGAACCTATGGTATTTGGAAGTGCCCGCCAGGCGAAGATATTTTGATACCATCCCAACGAAAATCGTCATTATCCGATAAATATCGTTATTACTCCTGTGGAGGGGAATGATCTCACTTAATCAAATATTCCTTAGCTTTGAGTGCCACTGGGGTATTTTAAAAGGCTTTTTATAGGCTTTGGATCTTAACCCCTTCTGTCCCGATTCTGGCAACTATTAGACGATTTTGTTCAGCTTAGGCAGGATGTCTACCCATTAAGAGGCTACAGTCTATCTCAATTAATCCTTTTTACTACCACAGATCCTTCTCAAGCTGCACAACATTGTCTAAATATAGCTAGAAGAAAATTAAAAAGATGCTGCAGAAGGGGTTAAGAGTCCCGTCGCCTTCGCCCAGTAAAACTTCTTAAGAGTCTTGGCATTGTTCCCGGGTTAATGTCTCCAAATAAATATATATATATATATATATATATATATATATATATATATAGTATATAAATATATTAAATTCTTCTTTTTCTTATTATATTTATTTAATTTATAATTATATTGTTATTATTTTCGTTTTTCAGAAGCGGGTACCGTGGAGTCGCATGTTGCGTTGCCCAACCATTTACATTCTTGCCCTGGTTGAGTTTTCTGTGTCTTGGACAATGGTGTTCACAAACACATATTCTCCGTCATTCCTCGCTAATAAGGTGAAGGCATCTCAGTTTATAGTCTATGCATTTTAACCTGATATGTTTGCACTTATGAAAAATATATAAAAATGGTATATAAAATCATTGGGTATATTGATAGGGATTTACCTTTCTTTCCTAATACTTAATGAGGCCACCAATATGCCTTAATATACTGTATATACCGTAGGTAAACTATCATGGATACTTTAATTACCTTTTTCATCCCCATATTTGTTTACAGAATAGGGCCATGCATTCTAAGAAAAGGTGTTTACCCTACGCTCATTTATGTACACCAAGCTGACTGAGCCAAAGGACTCAGACCACCCCCAGACCTGGTCAACCCCCAGCATTCATTGGCAGGGGTCCTATCACAACCCTGTTTTGATTTTATTATACTGTATATATATATATATACTGTATAATATATTTATATATATATATATATATATATATATATATATATATATATATATATATATATATATATATATATATATATATATATATATATATATATATATATATATATATATATATATTTATATATATATATATATATATAATTATATATATGTGGATTGTGTTCTTTTATTTAATAATTTTCATTTTAGTAAGCGTTGTTTCCACATAGCGATTTTGATAATTTAATTTGACTTTATATTGTCCTTGTCCCAATTTTGGTTTGTTTAGTTTGCAAGTTTTACATTCGGCCCCATTCAGCCAACTGTTTTAAGACGTTTATCCCCATCCAGGTGTCGATTTCTTCCTGGCGAGCGATAGCGAGCCAGCATTGTATGGAGAAATCCGGCTTCGCCAGAGAAATTTTTCTATCGAAAAATGTACAAATTTAGCTTGCTGTCAAAACAAAAATATATATATGCTGGCTCGCTACCACTCGCCAGGAAAATATTGACACCTGGATGGGGGTAAACATCTTTAAACAGTAGGCTGAATGGGGCCGAATAGATACAAGCCAAAGAGAGAGGGAGATAAAGAGAACAAAGCTAGGGGGGCTCCCTTAACGAAGGAAACTGAACCTGTCTCTCTCTCTCTCTCCCCTGTTGCAGATCGGCATGAGTACTAACACGGCCGGGACCCTTCTGTTAGTCCAGACAGGTGTTGGGGCCGTTCTGTGCGTGGTGTTTTGACATTTTAAAATGTTTCTCCCATTAGTTTGGCGATTTTAAGACCTTTCAGCCCATTTCTCCGTCAATATTTGGACCTTTCACCCCATTTCTCCGTCAATATTTGGACCTTTCACCTAATTTCTTCGTCAATATTAGGACCTTTCGTGCCATTTACCTGTCGATGTTTTCCTGGCGAGGGATAGCGAGCCTATAATTGTAGGATGAACCGGCCGAAAACGAAAAATTTACAAATTTGTCTTGAAGGGGGGTTTAGGGGATGTTTTTTTAAGCTAGATGAAGGTCTGGGGAGAAAACTAAAAAATAATATAAAGATAAATATTTCTCTCCCCCCTGTTGAAGATCGGCATGAGTACCAACATGGCCGGGACCCTTCTGTTGGTCCAGACAGGTGTTGGGGCCGTGCTGTGTGTGGTGTACGGTATGCTGTCCGACCTCTTCTATCGCAGGAACATCATATCCGTAGTGGCCACCAGGAGAACTATTTATCTTGTTGGTTAGTACAGAGAGAGAGAGAGAGAGAGAGAGAGAGAGACACACACAGGTAGTGTGTGTGTGTGTGGTGTACGGTATGCTGTCCGACCTGTTCTATCCCAGGAACATCATATCCGTAGTGGCCACCAGGAGAACTATTTATCTTGTTGGTTAGTACAGAGAGAGAGAGAGAGAGAGAGAGAGAGAGAGAGACACACACAGGTAGTGTGTGTGTGTGTGGTGTACGGTCGGTGTACGGTATGTTCTATCCCAGGAACATCATATCCGTAGTGGCCACCAGGAGAGCTATTTATCTTGTTGGTTAGTACAGATGTAAAGTCAGTGAAAATAAGCTATCCTAAACAGACCTCGGATGCGGAAATACCCGGAGCCGAACAGGCCAAGTGGGATATCTCTATTGGTCTAACTGGTAAGGTGTCTGCCTCACACCCAATGGTCGAGAGTTCGTGCCCCCACCAGGTCATGATATTTTCGTGAGGCTATTTCCGCATTTAACGAAGTTTAGGTGTGTTGGTAAAATTGTTCAGATGGTTGAGAGTAAGATCAGAGCTCCATTAGTCCTCTTTCGGGTATGGTGTAAAAACCGATCCCCACACAGAGAGAGAGAGGTACGTGTGAGAGAGAGAGAGTGTGCGTGTGTGGTGTACGTTATGCTGTCCGACTTACTATAGTTCTATCGCAGGAACATCATATCCATAGTGGCCACCAGGAGACCTATTTATCTTGTTGGTTAGTACAGAGAGAGAGAGAGAGAGGTGATGTGTGTGTGTGTGTGTGTGAGAGAGGGAAAGAGAGAGTGTGTGTGTGTGTGTGGTGTACGGTATGCTGTCCGACCTGTTCTATCGCAGAAACATTATATCCGTATTGGCCACCAGGAGAACTATTTACTTAGTAGGTTAGTGCAGAGAGAGAGAGAGAGAGAGAGCCGAGCCAGTAACTTAAAATAACTAATGGGGTTAAGCATTAGGGAAATGGGGGTCCAGAAAAACACCCCATTAATCCTTTGTTACCTACAGTTATGCCCTTCCTAAGCTGAATAATGCCGGTTCTAGGTAACCTTACAATATTACAGATTATTTAACTGCGATGCTGCCTTCCATCCTTCCTTTGATTCTGTATAGCATTAGATTTTGTTTAAACCCTTGAAGCTCTGACGCATTTTAGAAGTTTATTTTGGCTATCATTAAACGATTTTATACAGCTTAGGAAGGATCTGTGGGTATTAAAAGGGTAAATACTATCTCAATCAACCCTTTGACTTCCATATAGCGTTACTAATCTGAATAAAATCTTCTAATAGTAGCCAGAAAACAGAACAGAAACGCGTATTGGAGCTTGAAAGGGTTAATATATGAAGGATTCTGTGTGTCAAATAGTTAACCCTTTGAGGATTATGTCGCATTTAGACACTTTATTCTGGTTATCATTAGAAGATTTTATACAACTTAGAAAGGATCTCTATGAATCAAAGGGCTGAAACTATCTCAGTTAACTCTCCACCTCCCATAAGTTCTTCCTAATCTTAATTAAATCGTCTAATAATAACCAGAACAAACTACCAACACGCATCAAAATCCTCAAGGAGTTAACTGAGATGGTTTATATGCCTCTTTGAATGCTAGAGGTTCTTCCTAAGCTGAGCAAAATCGTCTAACCTTGATCAGAATAAAAGTAAGATTACGTCATTTCAACTCCATAAATTAAATAAATTAAAATCAGTAAAATAATATTTCAATAAATGCCAAACATGTTCCTTATAAACTAGCCGAATTCCTAATGTGATAAAAAATATCATAATATTTTATCATTATATTCCTATAACCTTAACCTTGACCAAAATGCAAGTAAGATAACGTAATTTTAACTCCCTATATCAAAATAAATTATAATCAGTATAATCCTTGAAAACTAAATCTCTTATGTGATATTACTATCCTTAATCCTATGCAAAATAAAATAAATTATATTCCTTAGCAGAATGCAGGGGTGGTGGTGGAGGTCGGGGTCATGGCCTTTTTTTGAGACGGCTCACCCTTACCCTTTCGGCCAGACTTAATAGCATCCATCATTTATCCTGGCCAAATATTTTGTCCTTAGCCGTTCTAGACCTGCGTCTGGCCGTGGCCGCCCCGCTGCTGATGGATGTGGAGGTCGGGGTACAGGCTTTTTTGATACCAGGGGCTTGGTCGCCTTTACCCTTTTGCCAGACTCCTCAAGAACATTATTTATCCCAGGCCTAACCAACCTAGCCTTAAACCGCTCCAGGGCTGCCGCCTCTTTTCTGGCCGCTGCTACCCGGCTGGTGATGTTGGAGGCTGGGGTAGCGGCCTTTTTGACAATATAGGCATGATCGCCTTTACCCTTGTGGTCACACTCCATGATAGCCTTATTTGTCCTGGCCCAAACCTTTGCCCCTGATCGTTCCCGTTCTGCGGCATCTTTTCTGACCCCGGCCACCCGGCTTGGCCCATCACCAAAAAGTGCTTGTACATCCACCCCCAGTCGGTCTGTCATATCCTGGTGTACTCCATACTGACCCAAGGGTATATAATCAGTATAGGCTACAACGTCGTTCCCTGATGCCTTTTTAAAGATGAACACACACTCCACCCTCAACACCCACACTTCCTTAGTAATGCGAACGTATGTCGTGAACATGTTGTTATATTCTATCACTAACCTTTAGACAGATTACACCAAGTACTTGATGTAACAATGGTTTACCTAAAACAACAGTGCAAGCGTCAACAATTACGTGTACACTGCTCGAAGATCTATGAAACAATGAGGTTGACTGGTTTTGCGCTGCAGCAAATTAATGTTAAATTCTAAATGTCGACATTCTTGCGGACTTGTTTATTCAAATCTTATATCCACTAATATTATGAAGATAATTACTATTATAACTTTTATATAAGATATAACGCATTTGATATTGAATGAAATAAGAAAAAAAAAGACAGATTATTGTTTTATAGAAAACATTAGTTACCCAAATTACTTGGTTTTCTATGACGTACGCAACAAAGAAAATGTATATTTAATGGGAGACATTGGAATTGATTGGGAGCTTCTGAAATACACAACTGCCAACACGCAGAACGCTGACGCACACGTACAATTATGCATACACACATTCACATACAGGGTGTTCTGCAAGGTTCTTTTTCTTAGATACTTCCGGAAACGAAAAATTATGTCATTCCAAGTAATAGAAAATAAAATATGTAGAACTAAACACATAATCCGGTATCTCTTGCATTTCATTGCAGCTATAACTCCTTAAAGCTTGTATTCTTTAAAGTTTCGTTGTTTCAACCCAATTTTCCCTCTAAGGACAGAGATAGGGAAAACACCCAATGAGTGTAGGCTACGATTAAGCTTGCTATAGGAATGTCGGCTTACATAATCCTCTGTATCTTTTGTCATATGCCCGTGGCGATGATTTAACCCTTTGAATATTATGATGCATTTTGACAGTTTTTTCTGGCTATCATTAGACGACTTTATGCAGCTTAAGAAGGATCAGTGGGAATTATAATGGTAAATACTATCTTGATTGACCCTCCATTGCTTCCATATATACCCTTCCTAATATTGATAAAATCGTCTAATAAGAATATGAGAACATAATAAAAATTGAAATCTGCAGAAGGCCTATTGACCCATATTGAGACAGACCCCTTCTTCCCTACATCCCTATTTGTTTTTGTACACCTTTATGCCCTACACTACATCTATCACTATTACCTATACCCTCTGCACTACGTATAGGCTACCCCCTACACATTTTCAGACGTTCGGCCCATTAATTTGACGATTCTAACACCTTTCGACTCGTATCATTGTCCATTTTAAGACCTTTTGTGCCATTTAAGTGTCAATTTTTTCCTGGCAAGCAATAGCGAGCCTGTAATTTAAGAGGAACCGACCTATGGCTGGACATTTTTACCGAAAAATTTACAAATTTATCTTGAAGGAGGGTCTTGAGGAAGTATTTTTTGAGCTTGATGGAGGTCTAGGGAGAAAACAAAAAATAGTAAAACGCTATATAAATGAGCAAATAAATACGCCCATCCACCCTGAATATTCAAAATAATATTAATGACGTTTTCTACACAGGAGGGCTGGCTGCGGTGGGCGGCTTCCTAGGTCTGATAGCGGCTGGGTGCGATCAGGGGCTGGTGGGCGTGTTCTATGTTTTTCTCAGTGTGGCCTTCCCCTCCCAGCCCGCCACATATCAAGTCACGCCCATGGATATCGCGCCCAATTACGCGGGTAAGAGGGGAGTAGGTGGTTAGTTTTTATATATTTATTTATTTATTTATTTATTTATATATATTTATTTAAATATTTGTTTATGTATATATTTATTTATATATTAGTAAGTAATTATTTTGTTATATTTATTCGCAGTATCATCCTATTTGGTCAGTAATTGGTTGCCTAATTATTCAGAATGTCATGGGAGCCTTAGCCTATTTGGAGAGTTTTGGTGGGACTGTTTGCCCAATATCTGCAAGATATTACTCAGTCACTTATTTCACATAAACCAATCTACCTAACCCTTTCAAGATCCAATACACATTGCTTTTAAGTTTTCCGACTATTATACAACAATTATATTAATATTAGGAAGGGTATTTGGAAGTTATAGGGTTAAATGAGATACTCTTTACCCTGATCATTCCCACAGATCCTTCTTAACCTGTATAAAATCATTTCATGATAGCCAGAGTAAACTGTCAAAAGGCATCACAATCTTCAAAGGGTTAACCCCTTGAGTACCAGCGACGTGTGATACATTTTATTCTAGCTATATTTGACCGATATTATGCAGCTTAGGACGGACCTGTGGTAGTTCAAAAGGTTGGTTGAGATAGTTTGAAACCTTGTTATTATTAAAGGTCCTTCCTAAGCTGAATAAAATTGTCTAAACATTGCCAGAATATAATTAACCCCTTCAGCACGAGGACGTATCATTTACCTTTTTTCTAGCTAAATTCAGACGATTTTATGCAGCTTAACCCTTACTGTACCAGCGACGTACAATGGCCGACAGTAAGAAAGTAACTCGCCAGTACGAGAGCTGTACGACGTACGTCAGTAATATTTGGTCCTTGTACCGAGCAGTGCCTTGCACCATGACTTGTAAACTCTGCTTTGAGACCTTGGCAACACTTCTCAGAGTTTATCTAAGGTCCCACGGGCAAGCTTGCTCAGTACTCGTCCAGCTTTCGGGGTTGCGCTCTCTCGACTTTGAAGCCATATTGGCCACAATGCTTGGTACTGTAGGTTACATATATAGCAATACCCTCTTATACAGTAGGGGTTAAGAGGGACCCATGTTATTCAGAGGGTTCATAGAGATCATATTTAACCAATTAAGTCTTACAGGTAGATTAAATACTGAAGAAAATGTGTCTAATGGTAACCCAAATAAGATTAAAATTACGTCATCGTACTGAAGGGGTTAAACTTAAAGGATGACACCGGTACAGAACAGGTTAACCCGTGAATGGTTTGGACCCTCACACTGAGGTTTCTGTGCAGGTACGATCACTGGGATTATCGGGGTGGGGCAGCTGGGAGGGTTCCTGGCTCCCATAGTCAACTCACATCTCATCGGAAAGGTATGTATCCCATCTATCTATTTAAGGGGAGATGGGTCGTTTGTACATTTTTCTACCGGAAAATGTACAAATTTATCTTGATGGAGGTCTAGCGAGGAGACTTTAAAATATATATATATATATATATCTTTTTTTAAATAAACAGACCAAAAGATAACCACTATCCCATTAAAGATATATTGGTAGTAATAAGCCTTATAAGAGGGTAGAAAGGTAAATCCCATTAATTATACCTAATATTTTATAAACGAGAGTGTACGAGAGTGAGGTGGAAGGACGGAGAGGGAGAGGTAAATCGAGAGAGAGGTGGAAGGATGGAGTTAAGAAGTAAATGTGTGAAAGCGGTACTGGATGGGAGGAGGGGTGTCGACTGACTGGGGACAGAGGTACATAGGGCGCTTCATTCGTGGCCACATTATTTACTGTGTTACTCGTTTACTATTGTAGAGGAACGGCTGGAACTGGTTGCTGCTGGTGTGTGCTGTAATATATGCCGTGCCCGGAGTGGTGTATGTGCTGGGTGTCACGGCTGAGGAACAGGAGTGGAACCAATACGAGGAATTGGAGGACGACCCTGGATTGGAGGACGACCCTAGATTGGAGAACGACCCTGCTTTGAAGAACAACACTGGCTTGGAGAATGACCCTAGCCTGAACGAAAATTCTAGCCTGGAGGACAATTCTAGTTTAAAGAATAATCCTAGCTTGGGCAAAGATCCTAGTTTAGACAATAACACTAGATTAACGATCTAGCTTATCGATCCTAGCTTAGAAAATGACCCTACAGTAACTTAGAGAACGATCCTAGTTGGGAAAAAATATAGAAGAGGGAGAATTGCCTGGCTTGAAGAATGACACTGGTTTGGAGAATGACCCGAGCCTGGAGGACAATTCTAGCTTGGAGAATGACCCTAGCCTGATCAGAAATCATAGTTAAATAGCAACCCTAGAATAGACTACTAGCATATCAATCCTATCTTACAGAACTAGCTTATCAATTCTATACTAGAGAACTACCCTAGCTTATAGAATAATTATAACTTATAATAGGAGGTACTTGAAGATTACCCTAGCGGGGAGAATGACCCTATCCTGAACGAAAATCCTAGCTTAAAGGATGATTTTAACTTGAAGAATAATCCTAGCTTAGAAAGCCTACATTAGAGTACTAGCCCATCTTTAGAAAAACAAATTAACTTAGAATACGAGATACTTTACTTGAAATATCCCCTGGCTTGGACGTAAATCCTAACCTATAGAATGACCCTACCTTGGACACACATCCTAGATTAGAAAATTACCTAAATTAGATAATTAGGCTAGCTTAGAGAACATCCTTACTTGGAATAGGAGATACTTAGGGAGCATATTTTCAGAGTTTTTATCTGGACTCCCTTCTCCCCCATGTTTAGCCCCATTAGTTTTGAATTTTTAAGAAGTTCGCCCCAATAGATAAGAACTTTCGCCTAATTTCCTTGTCAATTATAAGACCTTTCGTGCCATTTAGGTGTCGATTTTTTTCCTGGAGAGCGATAGCGAACCTGCAGTTTAGGATAAACCTATAAAATAAGAAAGGTAAATCACTAACAATATACCGAATTATCTTGTATACATTTTTCGACCATTTTATACTCTTGATTTTTCTACAGTGTATAAACTCTCCCTCACGATATTAATAATATTATTTTGATTTTTGATTTTTTTTTTGTAATGATTAAAATGGGAAATATAGCCCAATATCTTTTGAGTTATTTGTATAGATGCAGTTGTACTGTATGTGATGTACTGTATATTTACGTTGTGCGTTTCTATGTAACCTGTGTATATATTTTTCTAAATAAATTATATATCATGTTTCACCTCTTTCTATACCCAGACTCGATACCTAAATGGGGTGAAGCGTCAGATCATTGCCAAACTAAAGGGGTGAAATGTCTTAAATTTCCAAACTAAGGGATCAAAACAGGGCAGGTCCAAAAAAGACCCCCCCCCCCCCCCCCAGTACAAATAGGGTTAGATACACAGATCAAGTAGCTAAACACTTTCAACAATGGGACGCTGTTCTATGTTTTACTCAGGTGAACATTAGACGATTTTATACAGCTTAATAAAGATAATGTGTGTATATATATATTATTTTTTTGTAGTTTTTGCCTTCCTAGCCCTCCATCAATCTCAAAATAATAGCCTCAATACCCCCCTTTATGACTAATACCCCCCTTTATGACTAATACCCCCCTTTATGACTAATACCCCCCTTTATGACTAATACCCCCCTTTATGACTAATACCCTCCTTTATGACTAATACCCCCCTTTATGACTAATACCCTCCTTTATGACTAATACCCCCCTTTATGACTAATACCCCCCTTTATGACTAATACCCCCCTTTATGACTAATACCCCCCTTTATGACTAATACCCCCCTTTATGACTAATACCCCCCTTTATGACTAATACCCCCCTTTATGACTAATACCCCCCTTTATGACTAATAGCCTCAATACCTCCCTTTATGACTAATAGCCTCAATACCTCCCTTTATGACTAATAGCCTCAATACCCCCTTTATGACTAATAGCCTCAATACCCTCCTTTATGACTAATAGCCTCAATACCTCCCTTTATGACTAATAGCCTCAATACCCCCCTTTATGACTAATAGCCTCAATACCTCCCTTTATGACTAATAGCCTCAATACCCCCCCTTTATGACTAATAGCCTCAATACCCCCCTTTATGACTAATAGCCTCAATACCCCCCTTTATGACTAATACCTCCCTTTATGACTAATAGCCTCAATACCCTCCTTTATGACTAATAGCCTCAATACCTCCCTTTATGACTAATAGCCTCAATACCCCCCTTTATGACTAATAGCCTCAATACCCCCTTTATGACTAATAGCCTCAATACCCTCCTTTATGACTAATAGCCTCAATACCTCCCTTTATGACTAATAGCCTCAATACCCCCCTTTATGACTAATAGCCTCAATACCTCCCTTTATGACTAATAGCCTCAATACCCCCCCTTTATGACTAATAGCCTCAATACCCCCCTTTATGACTAATAGCCTCAATACCCCCCTTTATGACTAATACCTCCCTTTATGACTAATAGCCTCAATACCCTCCTTTATGACTAATAGCCTCAATACCTCCCTTTATGACTAATAGCCTCAATACCCCCCTTTATGACTAATAGCCTCAATACCTCCCTTTATGACTAATAGCCTCAATACCCCCCCTTTATGACTAATAGCCTCAATACCCCCCTTTATGACTAATAGCCTCAATACCTCCCTTTATGACTAATAGCCTCAATACCCCCCTTTATGACTAATAGCCTCAATACCCCCCTTTATGACTAATACCTCCCTTTATGACTAATAGCCTCAATACCCCCCCTTTATGACTAATGTGTACTATTCGGTAGAAATATGCCCCGTCCGAAGGCCGGTGCCTCCGATAATGCAGGCTCGCTATCGCTCGCTAGGAAAAAAAATCGACACCTGGCACGAAAGGTCATACACTTGCCACGGTACAGTGAAAGCAGTTGATCTGTTGTTGCTTGCTTTCCTGACTAATCTTTGATTGGCACCCAGATAGATTAATGAACTCTTACCAGGTTCACGATAACACTGGCGTCATAGAGAGAGAGACAAAAGGCGGGGGGGGGGGGGGGGGGATGAAGGAGAGATTTATATAAATTTTGTTTATTTGTTTATATACTTATTTATATATATATATATATTTTCTTTCCTCCCTAGACGTCCATCAAGCTTATAAAATACCCCCAACAACCCCCTTTTAGATAAATTTGTGCATTTTTCGGTAGAAATATACATAATTTTCCTCCTAAAATGCAGGCTCGCTACCGCTCGCCAGGAATATGTCGACACTTGAATGGCACGAAGGATCTTAAAATCGTCAAACTAATGAAGGTAATTTCTTATAACTTTAAAACTAATGTGGTGAATGTTTTAAAACTTCAAAACTAACGGGGCTATGCATGAGGGAGAAGGGGGTCCAGAAAGCCTCCCCCCCCCCCCCCCCCCTAATGAACTATACCTGTTGTAACGAAGTGACGTCAGAGAGAGAGAGAGAGAGAGAGAAGGGGGAGGGTATAATTATTATATCAGCATAGGTTAAGACAAGTAGACATGGACGATTAAATAGTGCACTAACTTATCATGGTGTGTGCAAGTATTCTGATTAACAATAAAAATATTCGGGTTATCATTTTAATCAACTATAACTGTGACACACTATGGCAATTATGATAGCCCAGATAGCGAGGACTGACAAGGCCTCGACATTCCGCCAACATGTTACCTCAACGGGGTCTTGGCGCGCACTGATAACAACCCAGGAAGATTAGATATATAAAGGGGTGACACATGAGGTCTTTTAGCCTTCATTTTCGACGGTCAAAATATTCCTAGCAACATTTTTGTGATTGAAGAAAACAAATCCATTAAGGGGAGATGGGACGTTTTTCTGGTCCCCCTTCTTCCTCATCTTTAGCCCAATTAGTTTTCAGATTTTAAGACGTTCGGCCCATTAGTTTGTCGAATTTTAAGACCATTCACCCCATTTCGTTGTCAATATTAACACCTTTCGTACAATTTAGGTGTCGATTTTTTCTCCTGCGAGCGATAGCGAGCCTGTAATATAGGATTAACCGGCCATTGGCCGGGATATTTTTCTAGCAAAACATTTACAAACATATTTTGATGGGGTCTTTGGGAGGTTTGTTAAAGCTTGATGGAGGCCGTCTAGGGAGGAAACTGAAAAAAATAATACATACATTAAAAAAATTACCTAATTTTAGGCTCTTTCACAGTGGAATCGGACACTAGATCGAAGGTAGATTATTTTAGCTAGTTTAATTATTGTTAAGCTTGAATTTTGAATTGCCCGTAAAAATTGACGGAAAAATCGCCTGTGTGACATCTCTTCAAATAACCCTTTTTCCTGGCTCGGCAATAACATGCTAACCAACAGTGCTCATAAGGGTGAAGTACTTTAGTAATTTACCCACAAAAACGCCCTAGTGATCCCCTAATAATATTCCCTGTGATGATAAAGCCTGATAAGATTTGATAATGGGGTATATCCAGTATTATGCCCGCTGTCTTAATTAAAATGCTGTGCCACCCAGTTTGTCTGGTGCGGGGTACAGCAAAGTGTATTGGGATAGAGTTGCTGTGAAGTGAACAAATATGCTAGAGCTGCTGTGCGGATAATACAGCACGATGAATAATACAGCTTTGGCGGTGCTGTTGGTGGCATTTATAGGTAGTGTATAATATTATTGTTATGGTTTTATTGCATGAATGAAGGGAGGAATGTAGTCCGTTATAACAAAATGATGGCCTCCAATGAATAAATATTTGCAACATTAGAGTTTGAGCTGTACCAAATTCAAGTTAAGGGGGGTCACCGGCTTTATTTATCTTTCTCTCCTTTTCTCTCTTTCCCTGGCTTGTATCCATTCGGCCCCATTCAGCCAAGTGTTTTAAGACGTGTATCCCCATCCAGGTGTCGATTTGTTCCTGGCGATCGATAGCGAGCTAGCATTGTATGGAGAAATCCGGCTTTGCCAGAGACATTTTTCTATCGAAAAATGTAAAAATTTAGCTTGTTGTAAAAACAAAAATATATATATGCTGGCTCGCTACATGCTCACGCAGGAAAATATTGACACCTGGATGGGGGTAAACGTCTTAAAACAGTAGGCTGAATGGGGCCGAATGGATACAAGCCAAAGAGAGAGGGAGAGAAAGATAAAAAAAAGCGAGGTGGGCCCCCTTAAACAAGAACATGTAATTCGAGGAATAAAGGCCTAAGCCTTTTCAGTATCGTGGTGAATCCAAGACTTTGCCTTGTTTGACGAAATAAGTATACATGTGTTGCTATTCTATCTATTCTATATACTCAGGCCCAATCCACACTTTTCCTATTTGTTTTCTTTTCCTTTTCCCTTTTTTTTTTTTTGGGGGGGGGGGCCCGACTCAAGACAGAGCCAGAATAGGACAACACAACAGAAAACAATGAACACACAAAAACAAAATACAAATTCACACACATCTATAATCAATATAAATATGTTGCTAACTGTATGCAACTCTGTGATATCAAGTTTTCTTCCACAAATTAACACCCAGTTCTTTACTCTTTGGTCATAGTGAGATGTACAGTATGTATGTATGTATGTATGTATATACTCTGGCACCTTCCCCAGTTATATTTTATTTCTTTTATGGGGGTGGCCGACTCGAGACAGAGCCCGAACAGGGACATTACAACACATCAAGAATACAGTGTCTTCTAATCTTTTCTTTTTTTCTTGCCAACACTAATTCATTTTATGCAACGTAGGAAGGACCCCTAGTAAACGAAGAGGTAAAGTGTATCTCATATATACCTCCGACTCCCACAGACCCTTTAAGGACCCCTAGTAAACGAAGAGGTAAAGTGTATCTCATATATACCTCAGACTCCCACAGACCCTTTAAGGACCCCTAGTAAACGAAGAGGTAAAGTGTATCTCATATATACCTCTGACTCCCATAGACCCTTTAAGGACCCCTAATAAACGAAGAGGTAAAGTGTATCTCATATATACCTCTGACTCCCACAGACCCTTTAAGGACCCCTAGTAAACGAAGAGGTAAAGTGTATCTCATATATACCTCTGACTCCCACAGACCCTTTAAGGACCCCTAGTAAACGAAGAGGTAAAGTGTATCTCATATATACCTCTGACTCCCACAGACCATTTAAGGACCCCTAGTAAACGAAGAGGTAAAGTGTATCTCATATATACCTCTGACTCCCACAGACCCTTTAAGGACCCCTAGTAAACGAAGAGGTAAAGTGTATCTCATATATACCTCTGACTCCCACAGACCCTTTCTAAGCTTAGTATTATTATTGTATAATAATGACGGCAAACACCGTCTCAATAAACCCTTTGACTCCCAAAGATCTCTCCTAAATTGCTCAAACTCATATAATATTAAGGGGAGGCAGTTGGTTTTTCGAGTCCTCCTCCTCCCTCATGTTTAGCCCTATTAGTTAATGAGATTTAAGACATTCGCCCCATTAGTTTGACGATATTCAGACCTTTTGACCCATTTATTTGCCAATATTAAGACCTCTCATTTAGGAGTCGATTTTTTTCCTGGCGAGCGATAGCGAGACTGTATTTGAAGAGGAATCGGCCATTGGCCAGAACATTTTTCTACCGAAAAATGTACAAATTTATATCGAAGGGGGGTCTTGCGTTTTTTTTTAAAGTTTGATGGAAGTTTAGAGAGCAAACTAAACCCCTTCCTTAAACCATTGAGCCGAACCAGTAAATTATGCTGCACAATACTGTCTGAGCTCCCTTAACCATACTAATAATACCAAAGCCTCAGACCCTTCCGTTTCTTTATTTATTTATCAAGTGTAAGAAGGAGACAAAAGACGAGACTACCTGTACCTATAGTCAAACCATTTCATGAAGTCAGTTCTCTGGCCATAGATTGGCAGCACTGGACTTTGCACTTATCAAGTGTAATTTGATACCACGCATGATAGCTTGTGACCTCTCTCTCTCTCTCTCTCTCTCTCTCTCTCTCTCTCTCTCTCTCTCTCTCTCTCTCTCTCTCTCTCTCTCTCTCTCTCTCTCTCTCTCTCTCTCTCTCTCTCTCTCTCTCATGAGGTCCTTCCTAATTTGAACAAAATCAACTGGTGGTCGTCATTGTATTAATAAAAATAATTCATAATGATAATTAAGTTAAATAAGGGAAGGAGAGAGAGAGAAAAAAAGAGAGAGAGAGAGAGAGAAAAGTCACAAGCTATCATCCGTGGTATTAAATTACACTTGATAAGTGGAAGGTCCAGTGCTGCCAATCTATGGCCAGAGAACTGACTTCATAAAATGGTTTGACTATTGTAACCCTGTAGATTAAAACAGTGACATGTAAGGTAGCAGCGTTAATAAGTCATGGCTCAGCTGTCATTACATTTAGCTCGCTCCGTACTGTATTAATGTCTGGCAGATGTTGAATGGGGTTCATAAGTGTAGGAACATGTTTGTACATCTCACTCGAAATGAAGAAATCGTGTTTAGATATTGATATTGATAAAAACATACTTGATGCCTAGACATCACTTATTTGGCCGACTGTACAAACCCGTCTAAAAGGTAAAAGTAAAGTAATGGTGTGTAATAGGGGAGAGCATAGGGTGAATCTAGATGTGAGGCTGGATGGGGAAATATTGGAACAAGTAGAGTGTTTTAAATATCTAGGAGGAACAATAAACAGGAGTGGAGGTATGGAAGCAGAGGTAAAACAGAGAGTGTGTGAAGGAAGGAAGGTTTTCGGAGCAATGGGAAGTATGTGGAAGACGAGAAATCTCAGAGTAAAAGTAAAAAGTGCACTGTATCAAGGAATTGTTGTGCCAACAGTGATGTATGGGGCTGAGACATGGGCTCTGAAGAAAAAGGAGAAAAGAGGGCTGGATGTGATGGAGATGAGCTGCTTGAGGAGTATGTGTGGAGTTACTCATAGAGACAGATTGAGGAATGAAGAGATACGTAGGAGAGTGGGGCAGCAGGAACATTTGACAGCCAGAGTGGACAGAAGGGTGCTGAGCTGGTATGGTCATGTTGAACGAATGGGAGATGAAAGGCTTACAAAGAGAATATGTGAGTCAGGTACAAGGGGAGATAGAAGGGCAGGAAGACCCCCATTGAGATGGAGATACTGTGTAAGAAAGGCTTTGGATGATAGAGGAATGACTATAGATCAGGCAGGGAAGTGGTGGTGGACAGGAGTGAATGGAGAATGCTTGTGAATAGTTGAGTGAACACGTGGTCATTTGGAGTAAGGGGTCGGGCGCAAGTTGGACTAGATAATAGTCCATCAGGCGCCTGGCCCGGGGAGACGATTAATATGAAGGGTGTGCCTGGAAGTGTGGTGGGAGGGCTTGTGGCTTTGGCTCCGCTGCATGTCTGCCTGCCGAGATCGGAACCTCTCCGGGTGGTCAGGGGCTGGGGGAGTGCTGGAGCGACATTGGTAACCCTGGTCTCTGGGTCTTCTCCTGGGTGACCTGGATGTGTGAGAGTTTGTGTTTTTTATCTGTGTTTATTTTTTGTTTTATGTGTTTTCCCTGTTCTTGCTCTGTCTTAAGTCGGCTACCCCCAAAATGGGGATTGGGCCTGAGCATATAGATATATATAGATAGACAAACCCGTCTAATGGTAAGCATATAAATAATAGTAATATAAGGGTTAATACGTGCTGCTATCATCCTCAGGTGCCACTACCGCCATCACCAGCAGCAGTCCTCCTACCATCAGCGAGGAGTGTTTATGTCCAGACCTATTGATCAACTTTACTTGTACCTGCACAGCTCCCAGGGGATTCATTGTGTCCAGCCACAATGAGGTTAGTTGTATAATGTATTGTTTTATTATACTGTATTTGTTAAGGTAGTGTGTCGTTTATGTTTAATTTCTTTGTATTATTTATTGGGTGTAGTAAATGCAATCTAAGTAGGTAGTGTATTTGTCCAGACCTATTGGCTAACCTTACTTGTACCTGCACAGCTCTCAGGGGTTTCATTATATCCAGCCAAAATGAGGTTAGTTATTGTAATGCCCTGTACCCGAAAAATCCCGCAACCACAGTACTACCCGAGTTGACGTCTGGGATAGCGTAACATAGTCGTTGGTGGCGAAGTCTAATAAACCCACCTCGTGAATCACCACGAGACTATCTCCTGGTTCTTTCAAGGAGAACTAAGGTTGCTATCCTATTGTACATCCTGGGTAGTACAGTGGGTTAGCACGCGAGTCTGGTAGACCTACTGAGGTACCTAACCAGGGTTTGAAACCGTGCCAGGCCACTGGGCAGGCCTGGGGATTTTCGGGAGGGCTAAATTCCCTTCGCACCCAGCATTTCAGCTATGCTATTCATTATGTGGTGTAATTCATTATGGTCTATTCATGTGTATTCATTATGGTGTAATGGTTAGAGCGTGTAAGTTCTGTATGTGGTATCCTAGGTTCAAATCCTTCAAGTCACATGCTTTCATTATTTTCATGGGGGGTATTATTGGTGTTAAGAACGATGTTTAAAATAATAATTTAGGATATAAATTATAGTAGACATATTTAAATATTTAATAACATTGGTCTTCTTTCATTATGCTTTTTTCGTTAGGATAATAATAATAATAATAGTTTTAAAAGCTAGTGCATGGTAATCCAGCTAAGGATAGCCCAATAAGGCCAATTAGGCGTATTTCCATTGGGGTCCTGTACTACTACCCCATCACCTTGCTCATGAGGGACGGTAATGACTCAATGCTTATGAACAAACTTTAATGCGCCGAGCTTGGGCACGATCCTGGGACCAAGTCCAAGACGCTAATCACTACACTAGCGAGCCGCTAATGGTACATATTATATCTCCGTCGGTAGTGTATAATTATGTCCCGACCTGTTGATCAACCTTACGTGCACCTGCACAGCTCTTCAAGGCTTCATTATATCCAACCGCGATGTGGTTAGTAGTATAGGTATTGTTTATATACTTAGTTAGAAAACAGTGTATAAGCGTTCGTAACAAGGCAAGCAGGATTCTAGGGTTCATCTCAAGGAGTGTGAGTAACAGAACTGCCGATGTTATCTTGAAACTTTACTTGTCATTAGTGAGACCTCATATGGATTATGCTGTCCAATTGTGGTGTCCTTATTACAGAATGGACATAGATTCGTTGGAGAGAGTCCAGCGAAGAATGACAAAAATGATTCATAATATTAGAAATCTACCATATGAAGAAAGGTTGAACAAATTAGGCTTACATTCGTTAGAAAGACGCAGAGTTAGAGGGGATATGATAGAGGTGTTCAAGTGGGTTAGTGGGATAAATAAAGGAGACATGAAAAATGTACTGAAGCTCAGTGATAGTGAAAGAACTCAAACAAATGGTTTCAAATTAGATAAATTTCGTTTCAGAAAAGATATAGGCAAATATTGGGTTGGTAACAGAGTTGTAGATGGGTGGAATAGGCTACCAAGTGATATAGTGGGATCAAGAACGATAGGGAGCTTTAAGATAAAATTAGATAGGCATATGGACGAGATGGGTTGGGTGTGAGCGGGATCTACCAGGTGTGGGCCAATCGGCGCTCAGCAGACCCCGTAATCTTGTGTTAATCTCTGACCGTTTAGGTGGGGTCAGTACTCAAGGTGAATTGGGCCTTGTAATTGGGGTTGGGTGTGACATGCCTTGTATGGGCCGATCGGCTTTTTGCAGACTCCCATTTTCTTATGTTCTTATGTTCTTAAATGTGTGTAATGGAAATGTACTGCTTATGTTTCGTCTCGTGGATATAATTTGCAGTTGTAAAGGCTTATCCCTCAATCCCTTGACCTACTTTCATCTATGTCCCTAGAGTGACATTGAGGTGGATTACTGGATCGACCCCGGGTACAACGCCATGGTCGTCTTCACCTTCAGTAGCTCAGACATGGACCTTACCCCCACCACAACTACTCTCGACCCCTCCACCATCTACCCAACAGACTCCTCCTCCTCCTCCATCATCATGTATATGCAACAAGGTATACTATAGTTTATTAGTTTTGAGATTTTAGACGTTCGGCCCATTTGTTTGGCGATTTTAAAACCTTTCGTCCCATTTCGTTATAAATTTTAAGACCTATCATGCCATTTAGGTGTCGATTTTTTTCCTGGCGAGCGATAGCGAGCCTGAAATTGTAAGAGGAACCGGCCTTCGGCCGGGACATTTTTCTATCGAAAAATGTACAAATTTATCTTGAGGGGGGGGGGGATGTTTTTCTAAGTTTGAGGGAAGTCTAGCGAGGAAACTAAGAATTTATGAATGAATGAATTTATAGGCCAAAAAAGCAGTCCGTGTCCCCTTAAGAGGAGGCCAATACAGTCACTCCTAACCTCTGTAATTCAAAATGGGCTAGAGAAAATGGGCTGTATATTGCCACACCCATCGTTCCCTATCCCTCCACCACCTCTCCAACAGACTCCTCCTCCACCATCATGCACTGTACACACAGCCAGGTATACTATAGTTCATTCATTAGGAGTAGGCCAAATATAGTCACTCCTAACCTCTGTAATGCATAATGGGCTAGAGCAAATGGGCTGTATATTACCACAACTACCCCCTATCTCTCCACCACCATTCCTCCTCCACCACTCCTCCTCCACCATCATGTACTATCATACAAAAAAGTATCCTTACTCTCGTGAACGCTGAGTTTCATAAAGTGGGGTACGATTCGCTCAACAACTCAAACGCTCAAACAATATTTTCCATATTACTTCGTCCATTGAGTCTAAATGGTAATACCAGGACATTATTCAACTGAAAAATGTACAAATTTATTTTGAAGGGGGGTCTTGGAGGTATTTTTTAAGCTTGATGGAGGTCTGGGGAGCAAACTAAAAAAATATATGAATATATGATAAGATAATAATAATAATAATGATAAACCCATACTATACCAGAGGATTTTGTCATCTATGCACCCCTCAAGGTAAGTCATTTTCGCAAAAAAAAAAATCCGAGGCGCGACATGATGCATCACTCATCAAAGTTGGGGAGTAACTGACTTATGCTGGTGGTCACGGTTGCCTAATGCTTGTCAGTGTTGCCAATACCTAGCAGCAAGGCCTTTGAGTCACATTTGGTGGTTACCGCTCGCTATTAGCAGAGAACACAGCTCAAGTATTAAACTCTATATTTTTCCAGCTAATGATAAATTGAATAATTTAGTAGCTGCTTTTTCGATAGCTAATGTACAAATATGAAAATACTCTGTCTCTACGTAAAAAGTTGGCCAAGTTTTTATAAATAACAACATATTTCACTACAAAATATTCATAATACTCAAATAATCCAGATAGGGATATAGAAAAAAACAGACTATAGTGATGAACAATGCTCGTCTCTAGTACTGTAGGTAGCGCCAACGTACTTGACAATAATCTGGACCCCTTAACTTCTTATAACTCAAAATGAATGAAAGCAATTGGGCTGACATTTCTATCATTTGGGAAGAGTATACCAGGAAATAGGTGTGGACATTTACAGCCAGTTTGTTCAAGGTCCTTTTGAGTTACGAAGAGGTCAGGGATCCAGATAATTGTCAAGTTCGTTGGCGTTACTTTTAGTTTATAACTTGTATACTGACGAATGCTGTTCGGCGCTCGTACAGGATGGGTTAAGGGGAGGCACTTGTTCTTTCGGGACCTCCTTCTCCCTCATGTTTATCCCTATTAGTTTTGAGATTTTAAGATGTTCACCCCATTAGTTTGACATTCTTCAGACCTTTTGTCCCATTTCTTTACCAATATTAAGACCTTTCGCACCATTTAGGTGTCAATTTTTTCCTGACGAGCGATAGCGAGCCTGTATTTTAAGAGGAATTGGCCTTCGGCCGGGACATTTTTCTACCGAAAAATGTACAAATATATAGCGAAGGGGGGGGGGGGTTTAAGTGTGATAGAGGTTTAGAGAGCAAACTAAACCCCTTCCTTAAACCATTGAGCCGAACCAGTAATTCTTGCTGCACAATACCATCTGGGTCCCCTTGAGAATACCACCTTATATTTTCTCGGCAGATCCCTTCATGGACATCTCTATGTCCACCATCGACTACACCTCCACCTTCACGCCCGACATCCCGCCCTGCTACGTCACCCTGGGGGACCGGACCTACGACTCCTGGGGGGCCGGGGGGGAGGAGGTGTTAGAGTACAATATGGTGACCTCGGATACAAACACATCCATCACTGTACTGAGGAGTGACCCCAACTGTCAATACAATATCTCCTACGTTACTTATACACTCAGTAAGTATTTGTGTGCGCTGAAAATATATAAACTCAGTAAGTATTTGTGTGCGCTGAAAATATATAAACTCAGTAAGTATTTGTGTGCGCTGAAAATATATAAACTCAGTAAGTATTTGTGTGCGCTGAAAATATATAAACTCAGTAAGTATTTGTGTGTGCTGGAAAGATGTTTACATTTATAGCACTTAAAGTGAAGCAGTTAGGTGGAAGAATTGTGCATTTCTTCATAAAAGTATCAAAATTGGCACACACAATCTAAAAGGCAATATAATCAAAATTTGATAGGGAGACAGCACAGGCTTATCCCCCCTGTAGGCTACCCCCTTTTTCAATTAATTTCCATCAGAATTTTTAAACTTATTTTTTCCCCAAACTCTCATATGACTCGCCTGGACAAGGGAAACAGCTTATATTCACACAATGTTTGGTAAATATTGACCGTTTGCCTAGTTAAGGGGAGACTTCCACTTGAGGGATTTTTTTCTGGACCCCTTTCTCCTTCATGTTTAGCCCCATTGCTTTTGATATTTTAAGACGTTCGCCCCATAAGATTGTCGATTTTAAGAACTTTCACCCCATTTCTGTAAATTTTAAGCCCTTTCGTGCCATGTAGGTGTTTTTTTTCTCCTGGCGAGCGATAGCGAGCCTGTAATAAAAGAGGAATCACCCTTCGGCCATGACATTTTTCAATATAAAAATTTACAAATTTATCTTGAAAGGGGGTCTAGGAATCTAGGGGGTGTAATTTTAAGCTTGATGGAGATCTAGCAAGGAAACTAAAAGGCTCCCCTTAAGTCTCCTGTAGTCTATCATTATGACACAAATCTGTATGGAATGTTGCCAATTACCAATAATTAGTTGAACTACAGGAACCAGTTGAGTGTGTGTGTGTGTTGTTCAAACAATGCATGTATAATTGTATATATATATATATATATATATATATATATATATATATATATATATTGTATATTCCTTTCCTCTACTCCCATGACTTTCCTTCTCCTCTAACTTGCCCTCTGACTAACAAACCCTGAGGTAGCGCCGATGCAAAGGTCAGTCCTGCATTATGTCCTACTTTCCCTCTTAACCCTTTTGAAGATTATGACGCATTTTGACAGTTTGTTCTAGCTATAATTATACATTTGTATACAACTTAGGAAGGATCTGTGGGCATCAAAAGGGTAAATATCTCAATTAACCCTGTGAATTCCATATACCTTTCTTAATATGAATAAAATCATCTAATAATAGCCAGAACAAACTGTCCAAATGCGTCAATATCCTCAAAAAGTTTAATCTTCTCAGATAAAACCGACCCGCCGATCGTCTTAAACGCAACCAGCGGGGACATAACAGCGCCCCCCGACGAAAACGAACTGTTCCCGTACCGCCCCAACTGCCAGCTCCTGTACGTCATCAACATCAGCGACCTGGAGTCCAGCATGCCGGACCTCAAGGTGGACTTTACCCTCCACCACCTCAGCCTTGGAGGACCACGTTACACCCTCAATGAATACGGGGAGATGGACTGGAACGTCACCGGCGGAGACTTTCTGCTGATTGGATCTGGTGGGGGGCACTGTTATTTCGTGTTTTGTTTTTTACTTTACAAATGTTCCATAATTTTCAAAATGTCGACCATTTGGCCTCATCTTGACTCCATTCACAACTACTCTGTAAAAAATGAACACTTGATTGTAACGAAAATGGCGCTGTAAAAATAGATCTAAATCAGATATGCAATAATAATGTAGGTTTCTGATGGATAGTAATTTGGTTTTATGTATCTATATGGCTCGCTGGTGTAGTGACTAGCGTCTTGGACTTCCACCCAGAAGGCCCAGGATCGCGCCCACGCTCGGTGCATTAAAGATTTTTCACAAGCACTGAGTCATTACCGTCCCTCATGAGCAAGGGGATGGGGTAGTAGTACAGGACCCCGATGGAAATACGCCTAATCGGCCTTATTGGGCTATCCTTAGCTGGCTTAGCATGCGCTAGCTTTAACCTAAGAAGTGCGCATGGGGGTAATTAGAAACGTCCCCCTGTGCTGACGTATTTGAGCTGTTTCCATCACTAAAATATTCATTTTACCATAAATAGCATTAATACTTATCCATACGCGCCTATTATGGGTTGATTATAAAGGTATTAACCTGAAACAACAATAAAACGAGTGAAAACAGCGTTTGGATGGTCAAAATCGGAGATATAGGCCGCGAGTTATATAATGTATGGGTGAGGCAACCTGCTTTCCCGCCAATTTCCCCCAAGGCCACTGAGACACAGTCGATCGATATTCTCTCTCTCTTGCACTCGCTTGCTAACACTGATGACAATGCCCTGCTTGCAACTCGCTAATGTTAGCACGAAAATATACCTCAGAATAAGGGAATAACAGGGAAAATAGGTGATAACTGAAGGAGGGGAGGTAGAGGAGTGATATTTTGCATGGCCCAGGGGCCAAAAAAAAAAAAAAAAAAAAAAATTGATGTTTAAAGTTGATTTTTTTTTCTCTGACTCTTAACCTGACAAGCGCGATTTGACAGTAGGTGCTAGGGTAGTTATTTGTGCATTTCTAGCCCTGGATTCTGACAGAATTCGTTATATTTACAATATAAACCATTATTTGTTTTCGGTATGCTTTTATTTTACATATATGATGTATATATGAACCTTCAAGAGTGCTAAAATAAGTGGGAAAAGCATTTGGGTGGTGAAAAACGAAGATATTGGCCACCCGGTCATAATCTCAGGCGAGAGAGAGAGACAGGCAGCCTTCCCCTCTCGCTGTCTGGGAGTCAACTGAGGAGAGCGGGGCGGTGTGTGCCGGTGTCTGGGTGTTGCATAACGATCTTTTATGCAACCCACTTGTGCTACATTATCGCGGGAGAGAAAAATAACCGATAAATGATGATAATAAGAGGAAAAATAGGTGATAATTGAGGAGGGGAGGGAGGGGGGAATAAGGTGGGGAAGGAGGGGAGGGGGGTGGGTGAGATTTACATGGATGAGTACTGGAGGGGAATTATCTCACCTAGAGACAAATTCCTTTGTTTTGATAGGCCCTTTTTTTTTATGGAAGTCTTTTTTTATGGTCCTGCTTCCGTGAGGCCTATCGCGTTCCCTATAGGAAGCCTTCCGTGAGGCCTATCGCGCTTGCCGGGTTAAGAGTCTTCCCGCAGTCCGCCGGGGGAACTCTTAAGAGTCTTCCCGCAGTTCCCAGGTTAAGAACTATTATTATTATTATTATTAATATTACTATGACCGTATTTCAGCTGATAATTCTGTTAAATATTGATGTCTATGCCTTTAGCTTCCTTATAGCTTGAAAATCGCAAGTGGTCAACTTGCACGTCCCAATGAATATGGGCCATTTGTTAAAACAAAATATATATATATATATTTATTTCTAATAGTTATTGTTATTTTTGTTGTTATTATGTTATTATTATTATCATTATTTATTTTATTATTATTATTATTATTATTATGTTGTTGTTGTTGTTCCCTAAGCTGCCTGGCTGAACAGCCCCGAGTCCCTGAGGAAGGCCATGGCCACGATCGGGCTTTCCCACAGAGCTCTCATTGAGTGTAGATTGTGTTGTTGGCGTAAGTGGTTGTGTGAAATACAGTCTTCTATGATGTGTTTAATGGTATGGGGTGCTGTGTTACATCCCGGGCAGGCGTCGACAACGGAGTCATCCAGTCTCTTCTGATAGCTCTGGAGAGCTGGATGGTGTCCACATCTCAGCCTGGCCAGGTGGACTCTGTCCTCGCGAGGAAGGGAGGATTCGGAAGGATGGATTTTGGGAGGTCGTTCATGCAGCTGCGTGTTGTCTGTGAGTGACTGGATGGATCGGTGAGAGATATGAGTATGGATGTGCTTCTGGAAGTTGGTTTGGGGTGGGCATGGAGGGAGAGAGGACAATAATTGTGTGTGATACCGTGTGCTGGGTGTTGTTTTAATATTTCTTGGTGTCTGTGGGTGTGTTGCCATGTAGTTTAGTGGGTGGTCTTGCTTCGTGGAGGCTGCTGCCAGGAATTGAGTGCCTCTCATGTCCAGATGATCTTTGACTTTGAGGATTTTGGTTTCTTGATGTAGGTGATCTGTGGGTGCAGTAGCTGTGCAGCCTGTAATGATCTTCAGGGCTTTGTTTTGAATAGTCTGTAAGGTCTTATGATGTGTTTCAGGTAGGTTAGAAGCCCAGGCTGGGCTTGCGTATTCCATCACTGATCTTATGTATTGTTTATATACTGTGGTGGTAGTTTCTTTGTTGTGTCCGAATTTTGTGTGAGCAAGTGACCTGAGGGCGTTAAGTCTGGGTGTCAGTTTCTTTTTAATGTTTGTGGTGTGCTGTTTGAATGTCATATGAGTATCATATGTTACTCCCAGGATTTTGGGTGTGTGTGTATGTGTTAGGGGTGTGTTGTTTATGGTGAGTTGAGGGATGTATTCGTGTTCTCCTGTCCAGCTTGTGAGCAGGGTTGCGGTGGATTTGGCTGGGGCTAGATTAAGTCTGTTTGTAGTGCACCAGCCATGTAGTGTGTTGAGATAGGGTTGAAGGAGATCTGTTGCTCTTTTTGGGTCATGGTGTGTGCATGTGAGTGTTATGTCATCTGCATAGGAGGCTAAGTTTATTTGGGGCATATTGGGTGTAGTTATATCGTGCATGTACAGATTGAAGAGTGCGGGCGATAGGACGGATCCTTGTGGGACTCCGTTTGGAAAGTTTCTGATTTTAGATGACTGACCGGCAAAAGATACGTGTGCACATCTGCCTGCTAGGAAGTTGGCCAGCCACCTTTTTGTGTTGTTGTGCATGTTTGTGTTGTAGATTTTGTTTGTTAGGTTGTGGCGGGGGATGGCATCGAAGGCTTTACTAATGTCGAGTGTGGCTAATAGTGATATGTGTGGTGGTCTAGCTGAGTTGATGCCGTCAAAAGCTCTTTGTGTAAGGTCTGTGAGAAGAGTGCTTGTGGAGTGCAGTGGCCTAAAGCCATGTTGTGCTGGAGCTAGGGGTAGGTCAGGTGTAATTAGTTGTAATACTAGGCGTTCCATGACTTTGGAGGGGGAGCAAAGGAGTGTGATGGGGCAGTGCGAGGAGGGTAGCGTGGGGTCTTTGTTGGGTTTGGGGAATGTGATGATGATACCATGCTTCCAAATGTCTGGTAATGTGTTGTGTGAATAGCTGTAGTTTGATATGTTAGTGAGTGCTTGTATGCCTTGTGGTCCCAGGTGTCTGAGGTGTATGTTGCTTATGTTGTATAGGCCACAGGCGGGTGAGTGCTTAAGATTGTTGATGATATGCTTTGTCTGGTGATTGGTGAAGGGTGTATAGTCAGGGTCTGTGGGGAATTGTCTCTTACGTCGGATGACACGTCGGTCGTCTTTGTGAGGTTTTAGGTGGCTAACATGTGAGAAGTGATTGATGAGAGTGTTTGCTTGTTGTTTACATGAAGGAGTAGAGTCTGTTGTTGTGATTGCAGCATGTGATTGTGTTGTGTTGCTGTTGGAAAGTGTGATGCTGTTTAGTGTTTTGTAGAGTTTTTTGGGGTTTGTTTTGTGATCAAGTGTTTGTAGGAAGTTATTCCAATTTAGTTTTTGTTGTTATTATTATTATTATTATTATTATTAGTAGTAGTAGTGGTAGTATCCTTATCATTATTATTATTATTACTTTTATAATTATGTTTGTATTATTTGTATTATTATTATTATTTCAGGTGACCAGGTCCTAAACGGTCGGGAGGTGATGTACTACGGGGGTCTGGAGGAGGGGAGTGTGAGGGGGGTGACGGTGGTGGGGGGGGTGGCACACCTCTTCTTCTACGCTGGCGCCAACGTCTACAATGCCACGGGTTTCAACATTACTTACAACACCACACGTACGTAGTCACAACACCACACGTACGTTCTTACACCACACATACGTAGTTACAACACCACACGTACGTAGTTACAACACCACACGTACGTAGTTACAACACCACACGTACGTTCTTACACCACACGTACATAGTTACAACACCACACGTACGTTCTTACACCACACGTACGTAGTTACAACACCACACGTACATAGTTACAACACCACACGTACGTTCTTACACCACACGTACGTAGTTACAACACCACACGTACGTTCTTACACCACACGTACGTAGTTACAACACCACACGTACGTTCTTACACCACACGTAAGTAGTTACAACACCACACGTACGTTTTTACACCACACGTACGTAGTTACAACACCACACGTACGTTCTTACACCACACGTACGTAGTTACAACACCACACGTACGTTCTTACACCACTTGTACGTTTAAATAGTTTGACTGTTTATCAGTTTCTAACAATATCTCTATCATGCAGCTGGTACTTTTCGCAGTCGACCCTCGATTTAACGGACCCTGGTTTAACAGATTAAAGTAACCATGGCACAAACCCATAATAATGCTTGTCTGATCGTGATATTATCAACGAACAATTTTTTTTTTTTTTATATTGTGGCTTTTTCACATTGAAATTATAAACTAGACTGAAGCTAGATTATGCTAGGTGGCTAAATTCTTATATATTTGACTAAATTTGCCTGTAAACATTTTACCTAAAATTCGCTCGTGTAACACCACCTTAAACCTTTCAAGATCAGATTACGCATTTCTTTTCTGTTTTCTGGGTATTATTAGACAATTTTATTCAGATTGGTAAGGGTATTTGGAAGTTAGATGTTTAATTAAGATAAATTTACCTTTATAATTCCCACAGCTCCTTCCTATCTATCTATATATCTATTGCCGGATGCCTTACTCCCCTTAATGAGGGTGGCAATACACAGAAGGCCCCCAAGCGGACCTATTTCCTGTACGAGGGACAACCCGAGCTCCTTCTTAAACTATATAAATTTGTCTAATGATAGCCAGAACAAATTGCCACAATGCATCATAATCCTCCAGGGGGTTAATATGTTCTCTCTCTCTACCCCCAGAGCAACTGACCACCCCGGCCCCCATCACCACTACCCCCCAGCCCCCCGAGCTGCCCCACACCTACGTCTCCATCAACGGCATCCCAGTCAGCAACGTGGGTCACATTACTTTATTGTTTGGTTGATTGTTTATATATTTTATTGTATTATTCATTTGCGAATTAGTGTATTAACTCGTAAAGTGTATACTACAGTGCCCCTGTATTATACACCATACCCCCATGCGAAGGTATTCCGATTCATTCCTCACGAAAATCGTTAATTTACCATATACAGTATATATAATAATTAATACTTATCCATATGCGCCTACTAGCAATAAAACAAGTGAAGATTGTATATTTTAGCCCCGCGGTTGTAATCTGGCCCAGACCGGCGAGACAGACACACTCTTCCTCTCTCGTGTCTCGCATGGCACTGAGAGACCAGGGGTGGACTCAGAATGGCTTGGAGGGTCGGAGTTGCACTCCTCCACCCTCCTCCCTCTCTCCCACTTGTCCTCCCATGAAAATACGCAATAAATATCGGGAATAATAGAGAAAATACCTGATAATTGTGGAGGGGGGAAAAAGGGGGGGGGGGGGACACATGTGTAGGAGGGAAATTATCTCACCTAAACACAAATTGCTTTTTTTTAGTGTAACTTGGGTGTTTTAAATGTTTTTTTTTAGGCCTAGGTTCTTAAGAGTTTTCCCGCAGCCCTCCAGTAAAATCTCTTGTGAGTTTTCCCGCAGCTGCCGGGTTAAGGGAAGGTATTTGTTTTTTCTGGATCCCCTTCTCCCTCGACATGTTTACCCCCATTAGTTTTGAGATTTTAAGACATTCGCCCTATTATTTTGGCGATTTTAAGACCTTTTGTGCTATTTACTATTGGTGTCAATTTTTTCGCAAGCCTGGAATTTAGGAGAAACAGACTGGAACTCCTGTTCGTTTGCCTGCCTTTCCTCGCTGTTTTGTTTGTTCCTCACTTACACAGGAGTAATCCAGTCAACTCTCACAATACCTTTTCCTCCTATTAAGGGAACATGGGCCAGTTTTCTTGACCACTTTCTCCCTCAAGTTTAGCGCCATTAGTTTTCACATGTTAAGATGTTTGCCTCATTAGTTAGTCGATTTTAAGACTTTTCGCCCCATTTCTACATTAATATTTAGACCTTTCGTGCTATTTAGGTGTTGATTTTTTCCCTGGCGAACGATAGTGAGCCTGTAATGTTGGAAGAATCGGCCTTCGGTCGGGACATTTTTCTACCGAAAAATGTACAAATTAATCTAAAAGGGAGATCTAATGGATGTTTTTTTTAATTTGATGGAGGTCTGTGGAGGAAACTAGAAAAATAATGAATACATGCAAAAATCGTCCAGAAGGTGAACCATCCCCCTACACTTAACAAGCACACCACACTTCTTTCCAATACACCAACAACATTTAACATACCTTGAATTGGAATATCTTGCAGTCTTTCAATTTTGGGGGACACTTGATACAGGTAGATTTACCTTTTGTCTCCTGCATATACATAGAAAAAAAATCAATTTTTGGTCGTGGGGTCTGTGAGGCCAGTGTGTCTACTTAAATGTGTAATTATATGTAAATCTATTACATTTTACTTTCTTTAAGATATGTAATGTATATTGTAATGTATATATTACGAAATAAAGGTTTGTCTGTCTGTCTGACTACTACTACTACTACTACTACTAGGCTACTACTACTATTGCTAGGCTCCTACTATTACCACCACTATTTCCACTGTGTAACTCCCTTTGCACTCTCTCTCTCTCTCTGTCCACAGTATACAAACATTATAAACACCACTGTACAAGAGGCCCTGGCTAACATGACCAACGACTACCTCCACAACTATATGGACAAACCGGAGTGGGCGGAGGTCGATGTAATGTGAGTATATACCACATTAACCCGTCCAGTACCGTAGGATACAGTAATAAAAGTCCCCTGCATCCCCAAGCACTGTGGCCATTTTGGCAAGGGAGAACGGCTTTCCACCTCAAGAGATGAAAAAAGACTGGCTTCCCCACCCTTCAGTGGGTCTTATATAAGCTGAGAAGTATTGTCATATCGGGAGCAGTGCTCAAACGGTCGTGGTACCAGGTACAGGGTTGTACAGGCAGTTACAAGGAAAGTACATTACTGACTGCTATTGCCGTCGCTGGGACTGTGGAGTTAATTATCTACTGACGGCTATAGCCGTCGCTGGTAGAGCAATGGTTAAGGGGGTAGTACTCGCTTCTGAGGGACCCCCTGAGCCCTTATGTTTACCATATTAGTTTTGAGGTTTTAAGACGTTCATTTCATTAGTTTGGCGATTTTGAGACCTTTCGCCTCATTTTTTTTTCAATATTAAGACCTTTCGTGTCCTTTAGGTGTCGATTTTTTCCTGGCGAGTGATAGCGAGCCTCTAATTTAAGAAGGAACCAAGGCCGGGACATTTTTCTACCGAAAAATGTACAAATTTATCTTGAAAGGGTGTCTAGGGGGTGTTTTTCTAAGCTTGATGGAGGTCTAGCAAGGAAACTCAAAAATAAATAAATGAATAGACCAAAAACCAAGCACATACCCCCCAAACCAAGCACATACCCCCTTAAGTATATTCATAACGTTTTTTGGGCTTTCTTCGACATGTTTTATTTGAAATATTTTTATTATTGTGGTTATATTTATTTATTTCATTATATTTATTATATTTTTATTTCATTATATTTAAGTAATGACATATTTTAAGTATACAATAGACCTACCCTGTTACCTGCATTGTCTACATTATACTGTATAAGGTACCGGGTTATGCATAATAGTTATGTCTCCTAATGTGATAAAAATATAATCTTAACCCATCCAGCCCCAGCGACGCCCATTGTCCAATGCCTACTTATGTAACGCACATCCCCAGCAATTTTTTATTTTATTTTGTTCTATATTCCAACTACTCCCTCTCGGGCATAGGCTGAGAGCCTTTACACTACACCGCTGAACACGGTGAGGCCCGTGAGTTCTTGTTCCAGCTTAGGGAGTGAGACATGCGAAGCACCCCGGCTCGAAGCAACTCCATCTCTGAAGCCGCTTCGCCTCTGCGATTCACAGTCTCATCCCCCACACTCGGACCCTCACTCTCAGAACGCCACCTATTGAGCAATTAACTCACTAGGCATTGCCCCCCTGTAACATATTTTGAATATGGGACTATTCATACAATGCTATTTAATCAGGGAACAATGAGGGTATTTTTTTAGCATTTCGGTGTGCTGTAGTAATGCACTGAAACTAGGTACAGCACAAATTCCATCCCAATAATATCTTCCCATTGACATATTGGGATTCGAACCCGGGTCCATTGGATTACCAGTCCAGTGGCAAGACCACTCTGCCACACGTTGGCTATTTTTGCCTTATTAAAATAATTTTAAGCTCCTAAAAGGCTCATAGCGGTCTCGAATTTGTGCACATGGTAGCTTAGGATGTAGGGCAAAGTAGTCTATTCGCTGTTGGTAGGCGAGAAATCGTAACCTCTATCCTCTGTAACTCAAGAAGTGCTAGAGAAAATTGGATGTAAACTTCCACACCTATTTCTAGGCTGACTCTTCCCAAATAGCAGAAGATATAGCACGATTACTCTAGTCGTTTTTGAGTTTCAGAGGATAGATGTCATGATGTCTCGCCTACCTACAGTGAATAGACTATAGCAGCCCACAGAGACCACCTTGGGCCACCCCATTATTTTTTAACATGCTTGCACCCAGTTGGGAAACACTTCGACGACGTATGCAAACTAATAACACACACAACAAAACCACTCCAACGGCTTCTTCTCTCTCCAACACCCCTTTTCCCCTCTCAGAATTTTGGCTCAATACAGAAGATAGAGACTTTTTAGCAGAATATTCACTTCCCGGTTATGTAATGTTTGAGAAAAGCCGAATAAATCGAAATGGAGGTGGCGTTTTACTTTATATCAAAGAAAGTCTTAACCCAACCCTCTTGTCAAAACCTCAAATTGTGAACGTCGACACATCTTTTGTGCTGATAAAGAATAATAAAGGTACAAAAATAATACTTGCGTTAATATACAGACCTCCAGCTCAATCAGTGCAAACTGACCGAGAAATTTACGAACAAATTGCAGATGTAAGTAACTCACAAGATACCGTAATTTTTTATGACTTTAATTTACCTGTGACCAAGTGGGGCGATACTCTTACTTCACACTCCGGACATGACTTGTATACGAACTTGCAAGAGAGTTCGCTTTATCAATTTGTTCGAACGCCGACCCGTGGTAATAACGTTCTTGACATTGTACTTGCAACAAAAGAAGAATTAATAGAGAATTTGAATGTTGGTGATAAATTCAGTAACAGCGACCATCGTACGATAACTTTCACTTTAAAGTTTACTAGTAACGAACCAAATAGTAGCATCGAAAAAGTCCCTAATTTCAAGAAAGCAAACTTCCATAAACTTAGAGCTGTGTTTAAAGAAACTGACTGGAGCTTTTTAATTAACAATAACGACATAAATACATCTTGGAAGTTATTCGAAACCACTTACCTAAAAGCAGTGCAAGACTGCATACCATCGAAAATACGGCGTCCAGGCCATAATAATAAGCCCAAATGGTGGAATAAAGATATTTCAAACTGCCTGCTTGCTAAAAAATTTGCTAATGATAGATTAAAATCCTCACAAAATGACGAAGAACGGGTGAAATTTGTAGAGCTACGACGCAAAGCCAAAAAGTTAATTAAGCAAAGTAAAAAGACCCTAGAGTTACATATTGCGAATCAAAGTAAAACAAACCCGAAAGAATTCTATAGTTATATCAGAAAGAAAAAAAGTAGTTACTTCAACTGTTGGACCGTTAGTCGATGAAAATGGAGAATACACCAAAGACGAAATACAAATGAGTAATGCCCTCAATACCTTCTTTGCATCAGTTTTTACAACAGAAGACCTCAGTGATATCCCTACACCATTGCCGATTCAGATTGATAATTCAGATGTTCTAAGCAATATCACCATTACAGAGAGAGAAGTATTGAATTGTTTAGATAAACTCAAGGTAAATAAAACGCCTGGACCTGATACAATCTCGCCTAGAGTTCTAAAGGAAGCTAAGGATGAGCTCTCCAAACCACTGACATTACTATTCAATAAATCCTTGCAGTCTGGAACTATGCCTGATCAGTGGAAGCTAGCCAACGTAACACCGATATTCAAAAAAGGCAGCAAATCCCTACCCAGTAACTATCGTCCAATTAGCTTAACCTCAGTTGTATGTAAAATGCTAGAAACGGTCATACGAGACAGACTCGTAAATCACTTAGAGGAAAATAACATACTTAAAGATACTCAAAACGGCTTTCGTAAAAAAAGTTCCTGTTTAACAAACCTCATAGACTTCTTCCACGATATCCTCAACCTCTACGATGAGAGTAAAGCTGTAGATATTATATACCTTGATTTTCAAAAGGCCTTTGACAAAGTTCACCACAAACGTTTACTGCTAAAACTAAAAGCGCATGGAATACAAGACGGTGTGTTAAAATGGATAGAAAATTGGCTCAGCGACAGAAAGCAAAGAGTAGTCATAAACGGTAAGGCATCTAAATGGACCAATGTAAGTAGCGGGGTACCCCAGGGATCGGTACTAGGACCAATTCTCTTTCTAATTTACATCAACGACATAGATGAGGGTCTCACCTGTACAATCTCAAAATTTGCTGACGATACAAAAATTGCAAATAGCGTACTCTCAAAAGAACAAGTTGACGATTTTTTTTTTTTTTTTTTTTTTTTCTATATTCCAACTTACTTCCTCTCGGGCATAGGCTGAGAGCCTTAACATTCACCGCTTTAATGAACAGTGAAGCCCGTGAGGTCTTGTTCCAGTCTAGGGAGTGAGACATGTGAAGCATGTAGAGTACAACGAGCACCTGCCATCTTGCCTTCACATGAGGCACAGTGCTCACTCATGGCCCGAAACGACCCCATCTCTGAAGCCACCTCGTTCCCGTGCTTTACTGTCTCAACCCCTACACTCGGACTCTCACACTTACACACACACACAACGCCACCTGTTGAGCAGATAACTCACCAGGCATTGCACCCCTATAGCATATTTTTAATATGGGAATATTCATACAGTGCTATTTAATCAGGGAACAATGAGGGTATTTTATTGACGTTTCGGTGGGCTTGTGGTAATGCACTGATACCAGGTACAGCACAAATTCCATCCCAATAATATCTTCCCATTGATACATCGGGATTTGAACCCGGGACCTTTGGATTACCAGGCCAGTGGCAAGACCACTCCACCACACCTCCCCTAAATATGCAACATATTGCATATAGATATGCAACACAATCTAGATAAGTTGTCATGTTGGGCCCAAATTTGGCAAATGAGTTTCAATGCGGATAAATGTAAAGTACTACATATCGGATACCTAAATGAGAAAGCAAACTATTCGATGAATGGCACTCAGCTTAAGAATGTAAACAGAGAAACCGATCTGGGAGTAACAATATCAAGTAACCTAAAACCGAGTCAACAATGTTCAGAAGTTGTTAAGAAGGCAAACAAAATAATTGGCTTCATAGGCAGGTTATTTGAGCATAAATCCAAAGAAGTTATCCTAACCCTTTACAATTCCTTAGTCCGCCCTCTTCTGGAATACTGCGTTCAATCCTGGTGCCCTTATTACCAAAAAGATATAAACAAGCTAGAACGAGTTCAACGTAGAGTTACCAAAATGATACCTAGCCTAAAGAAGAAACCATACGAATAGCGTCTTAGAGAATTAAATCTATTTCCTTTAACCCAGCGCAGATTAAGAGGTGACTTAATTCAAGTGTTCAAAATCATCAAAGGCATCGACAATATGAACTGTAGTAAGTACTTCACTATCGACCAATCTAATTACACGCGGGGAAACGGTTTCAAAATTATTGGTAAATCTTTTAACTCGCACGAATCTAAGAATTTCTTCTTCAATCGAGTTGTCAACTTGTGGAATGGGCTTCCCCGAGATGTTATAGACTGCAGCACCGTTGATTCATTTAAACTCCGCCTAGACAAATATCTCGCATCAAACCCGCGACTGACTGCGTTTGTAAATTAATAACTTTATTTTATCCCCCCCCTCAGTTACTAACCCATCTGTCCCCTACTAAATTGCTAATCCTGCCACAGACATTAGTTCCAGGGCAGTAGCTCCCTTTCCAATGTTCCCTTACCCACTCTAAACCACTGTTTGGACACTTGATCCTCAGTGTTTTGGAGGACAAGCAGCCTAGAAGGGTCACTAGATCTATTGTTGCTTGATTTCTTTTGTACTCCTTTGTACTCAACACTCTTTGAAAAGTAGATAAGAAGTGTCGTTGTAAAGGCTTATCCCTCAATACCTTCACCATCACCATATACAAACTAATAACACACATAACAAAGCCCGTCCAATAGCTTCCTCTCTCTCCAACACCCATTCTCCCCTCTCAACACTCTTCACAAAATAGATATGAAGTGCGGTTGTAAAGGCTTATCCCCGATCAGTATACCTTCACCACCCATACTATTGTTATTTTCCCCCCATAGATCCGACAACATCACGATCTTCAAAATCAGAACCTGCAACAAGTTACGGTGTCGGGAGAACCTGTGTGTGGCCTACGACTTCGGCGTGGCACTGTGGGAGGAGGAGAACCCAGTCTTTACTGAGGAGGAACTCAACACTATGCTCAAGGAACCAGACTTGCACAAGTATATTCAGGCCATTGGAGACGATTGTGAGGTGAGATATTTAAGTTTTGGGTTTCTCTGGATCCCCTTCTCCCTCATGTTTAGCCACATTAGTTTTGATATTCTAAAACGTTCGCCTCATAAGTTTAAACCTTTCGTGACATTTAGGTGTTGATTTTTTCTGGCGAACGTTAGCCAGTCTGCAATTTAGGAGGAACCAGCCTTCAGCCAAACTAATGGGACAAACGTCTTATTATCTCAAATCTAATGGGGCTAAGCATGAGGGAGAAGATGACCCATTCCTTCCCCCCCCCCATTTTAAAGTTAACTGATGGTAGCCAGACTATAAGAAAGGGTTAATACCAAAGTTATAAGCCCCCAGATCTGTGACGAGGACCAGCCCCGGACTCTTAGGATGTATATTGAAGTGCCTCCTGTCATTGTTGTATGTAGCCCTATCAAGGCTATCAACTCTCTTATCTTGGTTCTGGTTTCAGGCTATTATTAGACGATGTTATTCAAATTAGGTAGGGTATATGAAAGTCAGAGCATCAGAGGCTTAATTGAGATAGTATTTACTCTTGAAATTCCTACAAATCCTTTCTACACTGCATAACATCGTTTAATGATAGCCAGAGTATACTAGCATTATCTTCAAAGGTGACCCTGGTCTCTGGGTTCTCCTGGATGACCTAAATGTGTGTGAATATTTGTATTATTTATATATTTGTATTATTTACTAAGGGGAGGTGTGGTGGAGTGGTCATGCCACTGGATTGGTAATCCAATGGACCCGGGTTCAAATCCCGATATGTCAATGGGAAGATATTATTGGGATTGAATTTGTGCTGTACCTAGTATCAGTGCATTACCACAAAGCCCACCGAAATGCCAAAAAAAATACCCTCATTGTTCCCTGATTAAATAACACTGTATGAATATTCCCATATTCAAAATATGTTACAGGGGGACAATGCCTAGTGAGTTCACTGCTCAATAGGTGGCGTTCTGAGAGTGAGGGTCTGAGTCTGGAGAGTGAGACGGTGAAGCACTTGAGCGAAGCAACCAGCCGCTTCAGAGATGGAGCTGCTTCGAGCCATGATGGATGCTTCACATGTCTCACTCCCCAGACTGGAACAAGACCTCACGGGCTTCACCGTGTTGAGCGGTGGAATGTACAGGCTCTCAGCCTATGCCCGAGAGGGAGTAGTTGGAATATAGAAAAAAAAAAAAAAAAAAAAAAAAAATTGTGTGTTCATTGTTTTCTGTTGTGTTGTCCCTATTTGGGCTCTGTCTTGAAAAAAAAAAGTGGGGATTGGGCCTGAGTATATAGATAGATAGATAGATAGATCTTCAAAGGGTAAATGTCAAAGTTGTATACCCCCAGATCTGTGACGAGGAGAAGCCCCGGACATTGTGGCTGTATATTGTGGTGCCGACTGTGGTCGTTGTCTGTGGCCTAATCATCTCTCTCATATCGTGGAAGTTCAGCGCCAAGGACAACATTTATGAGTTAGTGCGAGTCACCAGTTTTGTTTACATGAAGAGATGGTTGAATAGCTTGTCGGGAGGCACCTCGATGATCTGTATAACAAAGCCACCCCAACAGCTTTCTCTCTCTCCAAAACCTCTTCTCCCCTCTCAGGCTCTCAACACTCTTCGAAAAGTAGATATGAGGTGCTATTATAAAGGTGTATCCCTCAATGCCTTCACCATCACCATATACAGTCTAATAACACACATAACAAAACCACTCCAACAGCTTCCTCTCTCTCCAAAACCTCTTCTCCCTTCCCAACACTCTTTGAAAGGTAAATACGAGGTGCTATTTAAAAGGCTTATCCCTCAATGCCTTCACCATCACCATATAGATACTAGTAACACATACAACAAAGCCACTCCAACAGCTTCCTTTCTCTCCAACACCCCTTCTTCCTTCTCAACACTCTTCGGAAAGTTGATACAAGATGCCGTTGTAAAGGCTTATAACCCAATACTTTCACCTGACCTGATAGGTAAACATACGTCCAGGACATAATTAATCTCAAATGAAACTTAATAAGTTTATAAACAATATAACTAGATAATAATAATTACAAGATTTTATTAAAACATTAAGGGCAAAGCAAAAGCGCCAACAACCTTTAACCTGGTAATTGTTTGGTGATTTTAAGACCTTTCACCCCATTTATGTCCATTTTAAGATTTGTTGTGCTATTTAAGTGTCAATATTTTACTGGCGAGCAAGAGCGAGTCTATAATTTAAGCAAAATAAGACAAATTAATTAACGTGCAAACTCCCAACTATTTCCAGAGCCCAAGAACGTTATGAACAAGAACACCAACAGAAGATCGCAGACCAGAAGCAGAGGAGGAGCGGAGATGGTAGTATGATCGGATTGGGTCTCAGCGGGTCGGTGGCTTCCAGGGGTACTTTGGCTTCCAGACGATTCACCATGCCCTTCCCCAAACCAGGCAGACAGGAAGTAGACAGCGATGAAGAAGAGGTGGGTGGCTTTATTAGACAGACAGATACATAGATAAACAAATAGATAAGATGCATAGAAAGAAGTGAGATGAATAGTGGAAGCGAGCGACTTTGTTTGGAAGAGGAGAACCAGAAACACAAGACGAATTTAGAGAAGTGTAAAATGTGTGGAGCTTAGGGAGAATAGTTACTAGAGAGACAGAGAGAGAGTGTGTGTATGTGTTTGTTTATGTGTGTGTGTGTATGTGTGTACGTATCCACTAACCCCCTCCTTTACCCCTCCCCCATACAGGAAGTGGACATGAGCGGCTACCGAGAGTATGACCCCGACGTTGGCATCATCTACCCGGAGCACCTGGGCCTGGATCGAGGTCAGTAATTTGGGTTTTCTGGACCCCCTTCTCCCTCACGTTTAGCCCCTTTGGTTTTGAGATATTAGGACATTCGCTCCATTACATTGGCAATTTTAATACTTTTTGCCAAATATGCCTGGGTGGGCGGTGTCGGGAATATTTTAATATGCGGGGTCTGAGAGTTAAATGTGAGATAGAGGTCCGTAAGCCGGTCCCGACATTGGCATCATCTACTCGAAATAGTTGGTAGGCCTGGGTCGAGATCAGTAGTGCTGTAGGGGGTTAAGGGGAGGTTTTTGGGTTTTCTGGAGCCCCTTCTCCCTCATGTTTATTCCCATTAGTTATGAGATTTTAAGACGTTCGCCGCATTACTTTGGCAATTTTAATACCTTTCACCCCATTTTTCTGTCAACATTAGGACCGTTCATGCCATTTAAGTGACGATTTTTTTCCTGGCTAGCTATAGCGAGCCTGCAATTTAGGAGTTTTTTTTTACCAAAAAATGGACAACTATATCTCAAATGGGAGTCTTGTGAGTATTTTGGAGGAAAGTAAATGATAACAATAATAATAATTATAAAATAAAAATAATAGTAAGAAGAAGAATACTAATACAAATTCTGCCCATAACAGGCTTGCTGACTGTACAAGGCCACACGAACAGGGCGTACGTGGCTGATGAGACCAGAGCCTCAGATATCCAGCGGGCCAGCTTCGTCGATACCGACAGCAATGAGGACTCCGAGGGGGATGGGGCCGTTACCTTTCCTATGGGGGCAAAACCAAAGTAAGATAGAGATAGTGTGTGTGTGTGTGTGTGTGTGTGTGTGAAAGAGAGAGAGTGAGAGAGAGAAAGAAAGTGAGAGTAAAAGAGTGAGTGTACGTAGATGATGAAACCAAAGCCACAGAGATCTGGTGGGCCAGTTTCGCCTGTAGGCTACCTATATCAGTGATGACTCGATGGGGGACAGGGCAGTTAATTATCTTCTGAGGGCAAAGTCAAAGTTAGAGAGAGAGAGAGAGAACAAAAAGTGAGAGTGAGAGAGTGAGTGTATGTGGCTTATGAAACCAAAGCCACAGAGATCCAGCAGGCCAGTTTCGCCGGTACTGACAGCAGTGAATTAAGACTCCGAAGGGGACAGGGCGATTACCTAATTTCCTCTGGGGGCAAAGTCATAGTTGGAGAGAGAGAGAGAGAGAGAGAGAGAGAGAGAGAAAGAAAGTGAGAGTGAGAGATATAGCGTTCATAGCTGATGAAACTAAAGCCACAGCGATCCAGTGGGCCAGTTTTGCCGGTACCGACAGCAGTGAAGACTCCGAGTGGGACAGAGCTGTTACCTTTCCTATGGGGGCAAATTCAAAGTAAGAGAGAGAGAGAGAGAGAGAGATTATCATGTTGGCAATGCTGATGCGTCTTCTTTTTATCAATGTATTTTTATTGTTTTCTTTCAGGCCGAAGACAAGCGAGTTTGTGGTTCCTGCCGAGGTGCATATGGAGGACGACGTGGGAGAAACTGCCTTATAACCCCTTGGTACTTGGACACTTTCTGGCTAATAATAGACAATTTTATGTAGCTTAGAATGGATCTGTGGGTGTCAAATGGTTAATATAGATAGTTTATACCACTTTGATTACTAGAGATCCTGCGTAAGCTGAGTAAAATCGTCTAAAGTTATCCGAAGACAAGCGAGTTCTTTGGTCCTGCCGAGGTGCATATGGAAGACTACCTGGAAGAAACTGTCCTCCAGCCTACACTTGGCAATTGGCTTTTTTAACATTTCCTGGCTACTAGCAGACGATTTTAAGTACCTTAGAAAGGAGCTGTCAAATGGTTAATATAGAGAGGTTGTACCCTTTGATTCATATAGGTCCTACTTATGCCAAGTAAAATCGTCTAAAAGTTTTCTAATGCCCAACGAGTTCTTTAGTTTCTTGCCGAGGTGCATATGGAGAACCACCTGAGAAAAGCTGCCTTATAAAGTTCTAACCTCTTGGCACTTAGACACTTTTTAGCCATTAGTGCACGATTTTACGTAGCTTAGAAAAGATCTGTGGGTGTCAAATTATTCATATTCTGTGGCCAATGTGAAAATAAGGATATACGACCCTATAGTTTAGAACAGTGTAGCCTACTGCTCCCAACACTCCTATATGAATGGATCCTAGAGGTGGAAATTTGGTGCTGGATTTGGGGCTCCCATATAATGTATGTGTTGGTATTGAAGATTCCCTTCTCTGTTTACACTACCAATTGACCACTTGCGATTTTCAGCTTTCCAGGCTATAGGGAAGTTGGAGCTGTAGACATCGATATTTAGCTGAATTACCAGCTGAAATACGGTTGAAGTACATATACAAACACATAAAATGATTTAACATACTTTCTATACATCAGACACCTACATTATTATTGCATTTCTGCTTAATATTGATGTCTATGGCTCCAATTTCCTTATAGCCTGACACTCGCAAGTGGTCAATTAGAGTGGTACCTTTGGGTGACTAAGATTTACACAAGTACAGAATATATGTGTGTCATGCATGTATAATGTATATCTATAGTCTTTTAAAATTAGTTACTGTATTGATTTTTTCTGTTAATGTTGAGTAGATCTTATCCTAATATATGATCCTTGCCTTGGAAGTTGTATATATATATATACATACATAAGTACATACCATTCATACATACAAGTTTAAACATAATATGATTTGAGTATTACGTCCTACATGGCGGCAATCCAAGCGACACTGTATTGGGCTGCCTGAGTCTGCCTCTGTTGTCAAGTAGGCCTATTTTACTATGAGATTGGACTATATTTATGGAGTAGAATGTATTAACCCATTAAGTACTAGAGACGTCCTTTTTTCCTATACTGGCTACTATTAGACGATTTTATTCAGCATAGGAAGGACCTCTAGCAATAATAAGGCTTCAAACTATCTCAACCAACCCTTTTAACTACCAAAGATCCTTCCTAAGCTTCATAATATCTTCTAAATATAGCTAGAATAAAATACAATACAAGTCGCTGGTACTGCAAGGGTTAAAGCTGACTAGGAGCTAATAAGGAATTTAGATGCATCAAAGTATGTAGGCTAAGTATGAAAATGTCAGGACTGTCCATATGTAGATTATGGAATACAAATGATTGAATCTGCCTTATGCATCCATATCCATTAGAATGGATTATATTTTCACAGTAAACAAATATATATATATATATATATATATATATATATATATATTTAGTAAATTGCACAGATAAGTTCATTTAAGCGATGGGTATATTTAGTATGTAATAGAAAGTGGGAGAAATATTGTTAGTTGTATATGTATTAGACAGTAGCATTTTTATTGTCATGGCAAGCCGGCCTTGTGTCAATGAGATGTAAAATAGCTAATTGATCTGTTAATAAAGTTCATATTTACCCAACACAAAAATTATGCTTTCATTCTTGTTTTATTGTATTCATGTGTTTTTCTATTTGGTGGCTTAGATAAACTATTTATTTTTAACTAACGGTAAATTGCAAAGTTCCCATCAAGATTTCTCAGTTATTTTGAAGATTTTGTAGTGAAATATGGTGCTAATAATATATACGTGGTCCTGATATGATGCAGAGACATAGTAGTTTCATATTTTCCCATTAAGTAGGTCTATCGAGAAATTATCTGCTAAGGGATTCAATTTACCGTCAGCTGAAAAGAAACAGAGTACAGTATAGTGAAATTGTTGTGTGTGTTTTTTTTTCTTCATTATTATCTAAAATTTGGGGAAATCAAATTTGAGTGACAATATGTGGGGTTTTTTTCCAATCAGGTGTACAGGTCTGTACAATAATCTCAGCTAAGAATAGTTTACTTCATAACAGCGATGTCACACAAGTGCTTTTTCCGTCAACTTTTGATATGGGCAAGGCTTTTCTCGTGCTATTTCTTGGTATTTTTGCATTGGAATCCAAAAGTAGACCTACTTAATATGAGTTTAAAAGACTGTAAAAATGTATAGCTTTAATTCAGAAGCTGCCAGACCACAATTGCCTGAAAAAATTGCTAGGAAAGGCGCTCATGTGACACCGGCATACTTCCTTTGAGTACATTATTCTTGATGACTGTGTTAGTTTTCCTGAATGTGATGACACCAACTATTTGGCTGCTATATAATTTCAAAGTCAAGGGGGTGATTATTTTGGTTAAGGGGAGATTCTATATTTATTTATGTATAATTATTATTTTATTTGTCTTTAACCCTTAATTAGCGGCTCACCACATAAGTCGTATTTAATAAAGCTGGACTATGTGGCGGCGCTCGACATAGGTCGAGTGGCAATTTCAGCACGTAATGTTGCTGAGAGAGAGAGACAAGTGGTGGCAGGAGAGTAGCGAGCGTATGACTGCTCCAGACCACCGCGGCGAACATACTGACACGAATCCCAGCTCCCTCCTCCCTCTCTCACTCGCTATATAAGGAATTGTATCGGGAAAGTGGCTAATTACATGCTTTTTGCACTCGCGTTGCACGGTTATTGCAAGAAAACTAGCCATCATAAAAGGATCGTTATGGTGTCATTCGAAAGCTCTGTTTATGCCCTTTCAGGGATAGGTACTTTTTTTACGTTCTGGGTCTTATTTAGGCATGAAAATGATCACGTAAACAGCCCTATTTTGGCTAAAAACACCCCGCTGGGCGGTACATATAAATAAACCGCATAGGCCGCTCGTAAGGTGTTAAAAAATACCCCCAAATCTCAAAACTAATGAAGCTAAGCATGAGGGAGAAGGGGCTCCAGAATAACAACCCCTTAACTCAGAGAAACGAAGTCCTAGGGCTTACCTCTAGACTACAGTAATGAAATGCTGGTTTTAATTACCTTAGAATGTTAGTTTTCCGCATATTTCATTTTGTTGTCTCGGTAAAATGATTATCCATTGAGATGCAATAATTGCAATGATGTTTTACCCAAGTGGAAGAACATTACAGTAGCAAAGCACGTCATAAGATTATTTATAGTAACTTTTTGTTAACTCTCGAGATCAGAAATTATTTTAATGGGCTGCTGACATAGACCAACTTCTTAAAGTAATTGTTATTTAGCCCATACTTCTTACAGCTGCCAATACACACACATCGTTCCATCATTTACTATTTCTCTGCATATTTAACCCTTTAAGCACCATGATATTTGTTATGCTACTATTATTATTATTATTATTATTATTATTATGTAGTAGAAGTAGTAGTAATAATAATAATAATAATAATAATACTTTATTTCAGACTCACACAGTACAGAGGGGACCATACTGGGGTCCATATATACCTTACAGTAACATAAATATATATAAATATATATAAGCTACTGTACATAGGCTACATAAAATAAAAAGAAATTAAATAATACCCAGCTTGCTATCATGTAGTTCACAGCACTGCCTCAACCAAAAACAGTGGTCATCAAACTACTGTGTTACCAAAACCACTGTCCTAATTGTGTACAGTACCATGCCTCACATCATTTAGCTTCCGGTACAGTATGTTGCTACAGTACAGTATAGGAATATCGGTACTGTACTGCACTATGAGGATCAGTACCGGTATGCTAATTCTGTAGAGTAGCAGACCTGAAATCATTACTTAAGGTTAAATATAGAGCAACTTCCTCCAGTGTGCCTGGATCCTGGAGGTGTACACTATGCTTGGAGTTTGTAGCATTTTAATGATCCTGTTCTCAGAAGTGTTAAGGCGCTGAATGAATTTATATGTTAGCTTTCTAATGAGTGATTTGTAACAGTGTAAGTTCATATAGGCACATAGCGTACTTGTACTCTCATATTTTGAGAGCCCCAGAAACATTTTCATGATATTGTGATATGAGATACTTAGTCTATTCACTGTAATTTTCTTATAGTTCCACCATAGTTGTGCTGTATACATTGGTGAGCAGTAGGAGTTGAACAATGTTATTTTTGTATCCCATGTGCACATATGAAATTTTCTTAATGAATTTCCCTGCATGTAAAGTTGCCTTCGCTGACGACCCATATCCTCATCATCTGAGCGATCACATGAAATATAGTGTCCTAGATACTTTACTTTACTTACTTCTTCTATAATTTCTTCATACAAATGGAATTTAGGTAGCTTTGATTTCAATAGAAGGTTAGATTTAAATATTATGATATTGCTCTTTATAGGATTAAATTTGACTGAATGTTCGATTCCAAATTTTTCACATACTCTTAATAATTTATCCAGTCCTGCTCCAGAGGGCGCGATTAAGGCTAGGTCATCAGCATACATGAGATGATTTACAATGGTGCTGCCAATACAGCACCCAGTGCGAGTCTTGTTCAGCTCCAGACTAAGATCATCCATGTAGACGTTGAAAAGATACGGAGACAATATCCCCCCCTGCCTAACACCATTGGTTACGGCGAAAGAGCCTGACAGGATGTTGCCCCATCTTACACACATTTTTTGATTAGCATACCAGAAAATAAGTATCCTAACAATATAGCTAGGCACTCCCCTGTTAACTAATTTTTCAAATAAGGTTTTGTGACACACCCTATCAAAAGCCTTACTTGCATCAAGAAAACAAGAGAAAATTGAGCTATTTAGTTTGTTGTATGTATCAATCACTTCTTTCAGCACATATATGCATTGGTCTGTGCCGTGATTTTTCTTAAAGCCAAACTGATTGCTGCTGGTGACAATATATGCAGACATTCTTTCTAGCATTATCATTTCAACTACCTTACTCACCACACTAGCAAGTGCTACTGGGCGGTAGTTGTCTTTTGCTGTAATTTTACCTGATTTATCTTTAATGACAGGAACAAGTATTACGGATATCATAGACTCCGGCAGGACACCATGCGTAAATAGACTGGTGATGCAAGAACTAAGTTTATCTATTAACAACTTATCTGCATATTTAAGATGTTCTGCATATATACCATCCAGCCCACAAGCTTTATTTAGGTTAAGTTTTCTTATGGCATTCTCAAGATCACTTTCAGTCACTTTAATGTCTTCATAATTACTATCTTTCACATATTGAATTGCACCATTAGTAGACCTTTGGTTTACACTGTTAAGTAGTTCCTTAAAATGAGTTTTCCATAAGTCAGCAATGTTCTCTTCACCCGTAACCCCCTCAACACTGACAGGTAATGGTGTGTTACAATTTTGCATGGATCTGATGTCCTTCCAAAAACAGTTAGTATCCTTTTCTGCCAGACTCTTTGCAAGGGCTTCCTTCCTTAATTGGTTTTCATTTTGCTTAATAAATCTAATGGCATATTTGGTCCTAGCCTTTGCTCTTTTGTGAAGTTCAAATATAGGCCCCTGTCTAGGCTGACCTACTTCAAGCCAATGAGACCTAGCATCTCTGGAGGCCTGAGTAGTAGTAGTAGCTAGTAGGCCTAGTATGTAGGATTTGTCTTTTACACCATATCCGAAAGAAGGGTTATGGAGCTCCGATCTTACTTTCAACCATCTTGACAATTTTACCAACACACCTATAAACTTCGTTAGATGCGAAGTAGCCTCCAGAAAATCTGAACCCAGGGCGGGAATCGAACCTGGGTCCTTTAAGGGTTACGAGGCAGATACGTTACCACGAGACTAATAAAGGTACACCACTTAGCCTGCGTCTAAGTGTATTTCCGCATCTTGTTCAGTTTAGGCTTAACATATTTTCACTGACTTTACATCACTTCACCGTCCGGGTAGCGAAGGCTCCGAACGACCAGAGAGGAATTAGCCTGAGCCGAAACGACCGTGAGTCCGTCAAAGAGACAGGTATAGGGAGTGGTGAGTCAGCCTGCTAGACGTGCTACCACGCACATGAACGGCCTGGCTGGCAACTCGTAAGGAGACTGGCAACTCCCCACACACAACCACAGCTTTGTTTTCACAAGTCTCACAACACTTCCAGTTCTCTCCTGCCCCCTTACTTGTCCTGTAGGATTTGTTTCTTTCACCATGCCCGAAAGGAGGGCTATGAAGCTCCGATCTTGCTTTCAACCATCTTGTTAATTTTACCAACATACCTAAACTTTGTTTGATGCTGAAATAGCCTCCCAAAAATCTGCACCCAGAGCGGGAATCGAACCCGGGACCAAATTGGGTTACGAGGCAGACAAGTTACCCCGAGACTAATAAAGGTACCCAGCTTAGCCTGGTATTTTAAGTGTATTTCTGCATCTTGTTCAGTTAGGATAACCTATTTTCACTGACTTTACAATATTAGTACAGTTCCCGCCAGAATGCACAGGAACGTATGAGAACATTATCCGCTGTTTAAGAGTTAACCCGGGAACTGCAGGGAGACTCTTAAGAGTTCCCCCGGCGGACTGCGGGAAGACTCTTAAGAGTCAGAGAAAAAAAAAATCAACTTTTGACATCGAAAAAAAAATATATATTTTTATTTTTTTATTTTTTTATTTTTTTTGGCCCCTGGGCCATGCAAAATCTCAGTCCTCTACCTCCCCTCCTTCCCCACTTTCCTCCTCTCCTTCAGTTATCACCTATTTTCCCTGTTATTCCCTTATTCTGAGGTATATTTTCGTGCTAACATTAGCGAGTTGCAAGCAGGGCGTTGTTATCACTGATAGCAAGCGAATGCAAGAGAGAGAGAGAGAGTATCGATCGACTGTGTCTCAGTGGCCTTGGGGGAAATTGGCGGGAAAGCAGCTTGCCTCACCCATACATTATACAACTCGCGGGCTATATCTCCGATTTTGACCATCCAAACGCTATTTTCACTCGTTTTATTGTTGTTTCAGGTTAATACCTTTATAATCAACCCATAATAGGCGCGTATGGATAAGTATTAATGCTATTTATGGTAAAATTAATATTTTAGTGACGGAAACACCTCAAATACATGCGCACAGGGAGAGGTGTCTAATTACCCCCATGCACACTTGTTAGGTTAATAACATGTATATTGTTACATATTGGAACTCTGAAAGTCTGACATTCATTAACTAACATTTCATACTCAAACATTTACCTGCCATACATTATTTGACTATATGTTACTACTAATGCATAGCCTACAGATCTTGTAGCAAGAGAGATTGATTATATATTCCTTTGGACGCCATTATGGTGCTGGTCATGTGGTACATATAGGAAGCGAGAAAATGACTAAGATAGTATATAAGTGACGTGGAAGGACAGAGAGGGAGAGGCAGACCAAGAGTGAGGTGGAAGGATGGAGTTAAGAGGTATATGCATGAAAGCGGTGTTGAATGGGAAGATGGGCGTCGGCTGACAGGGGACAGAGGTGCATGGGGGCGATTAATTTGTGGCCACCCCTTCGGAGATCATGCCATCTGGCAATAGATAGCTAGAATGATCAACCAATTAACAGTATTATAATAATACTAATAATAATAATAATAATAATTCTTTATTCCAGACACATAAGATAGATACAGTATAAATACAGTACGACCTAGTGGTCCATATCACATACACTTCTCGTCAGAGCACAGATAATAATTATACACAAAGATATATTAATAAAGACACAATAAAATAAAAAATACAGTAGGCCTATTTACAGAATAGAGCACATATCACATTTTGTCACAATATAACACAGATAGGCTAACTAAGGCTATTGCTCAATGTTGGTTAACACCTATTGCACAGATCATTGCTCATAGTTCAATTAGACCTATATATTACATTACAGTACATACTATGTGTGCAGCAGCTTCTGCCAGTGAGATATAATACGGGATTCATAGATATGATCACTAGACCAAAGAGCTACAATCAGCGTGTTACTGGAGGATTGCAGTCGCTGCGAAAAGCTGTACACCAGTCTCCTGATGACAGCCCGACAGCACTGCACATCCAACAGTGTGCACACCATACTAGTGCTTTCATATTTAGAGAGACCAATGAACATCTTGAGTATATTATGATAGGATGTACACAGACCATTTATGGTGGCTCTCTTATACTTCCACCACAAATGGGCCGTGTACATAGAGGAACAATATGTCCGGAACAAAGTGACTTTAGTTTCCCAATTACACATGTGGAATTTTCTCAAGATGGTGTTACCACGTAAATATAGCTGTCTGCGCTGACGGCCGATATCTGCATCATCTGAGCAATCGTTTGAGATAATGTGTCCCAGGTATTTTATTTTGTTTACTTCTTGAATAATTTGATTATTGAGTGAGAAATTTGGCAGTTTACTTTTATACAGTAATTTTGATCTAAATATAAGAACAGCACTTTTCAGTGGGTTGAATTTAACACAATGTTTACTACCAAAAGATTCACATATATCAAGAAGTTTGCTCAGACCCGCAGAAGACGGTGCAATAATGACCAGATCATCAGCATACATGAGATGGTTGATGATTTTATTCCCACCATAACATCCAATCTGCTCTTTATTCAATTTATCACTTAATTCATCCATATATACATTGAATAAGTAAGGTGAGAGAATACTACCCTGTCTCACTCCATTGGTTACTGTATTATTCTTTGTTGATCATGTAGCCTAGATTAAGATCCAAAGACCAAACTATATGTCTTGTATTAATATTGCTGAATGTTTATTATCTGTTGGGGCATATTTGAGTTTAAAGTGTGGCTTATAACACCAGTGGCACTACTATATTAGAATGTTGGTCAAATGGGTGAATGGCAAGCCTCGCTACTCTAGGGAAGGCGAGCAGGTTCACCCTAGACCGAGAAACCAGCCAGGAATTAAAGGTAGGGTCAAGGATACTGGCCTCAATACCATCAAAAGGCCCCGACTAGCTAGGGTGTTTGCCACAGGATTCAACCCTAGTGTTACTGCTGAGAATCTCAAGACATACTTGGCTGATAATCTACATATAAATATAGAGGTAAGACAGCTGACCCCCAACAGAGAAAGGACATTATTACATTTTACAATAGTATAATAGATTCTTTATCAAAAGCGGGGGAAAGTATTTTTAATAGCCGTAAATATAAGTCCTCATTCAATAAGCCAGGTTGGCAAGACTATGTGGCTGACCTGTATCAGGCCTCCAGAGATGCTAGGTCTCATTGGCTTGAAGTAGGTCAGCCTAGACAGGGGCCTATATTTGAACTTCACAAAAGAGCAAAGGCTAGGACCAAATATGCCATTAGATTTATTAAGCAAAATGAAAACCAATTAAGGAAGGAAGCCCTTGCAAAGAGTCTGGCAGAAAAGGATACTAACTGTTTTTGGGAGAATGCCATAAGAAAACTTAACCTAAATAAAGCTTGTTGGATGGTCTTGTTCCTGTCATTAAAGATAAATCAGGTAAAATTACAGCAATCTCTGTTACTATAAGATCTCAACTAATGTCGTGCAAAGTGAATCTCGAGCCAACTTCATATGAATGTGAATTTCGAGCCAACTTCTAAAAAGGGGAAATATCTTTAGAACAAATCGTAACTTTTTCACACAGGTACATTATTTTTTGTAAGAAAAAATAAGACTTAGCCTATTTAGCAAAGTTATCTAGCAGTATATATGTGATACATAAGCAGTGCACAATAGGAAGGACTGAACCTGTAAATTATAGCCAGCAAGGGATTCAAAATGGCTTGAGGTAGGTAATTGTTAACTATATGGACGCACCAATTATTTTTCCTATTTTAATGTGGTTTTGACTGATCTGCATGTAATGGGAAGTAGAAATTGAGAATATAGTAAGAAGAATGATAATTGGTGTAAATTTGAGTCTCAAACATTTCAAATTGTTGGTTTGTTATAAAGTGTCCCATAGGCTAATTTCCAAGATGGCCGCCTTCCTTTCCTGGTAGTAGTCAAGGAGACTACTGCAGGACTCTTCTTCTTCTTACCTCTGACCGGGTATAGCCTAGGCTATCCTAGTGTTTACTAGCCTAGCCTATACCCCTTGGAAAGGACATTAGCCTAACCTAACAACCTTACCTAACCTATCCTAGTAGGCTATTAGGCCTATAGGCTAGGTGGGGGCTGCCGCCCCCACACCCCCGCTTTGACTTAGATTTTTGGTGTATTTGTCTGTGAAGTGTGTAGGCTATTTTTCAATTTATTGATAACTAAAATCCTCCATGCAGACTAGGCCTAGGCCTATATGGAGAAAAATATGGCGAATCTATTGGTGCCTATTTTCCCTAATAAATTGTTTCTCATAACGCTGCACTAGTGTCGTTGAATATAACCATTAGGCCGCAGGCGGTATTTATCAAGGAAACCGGCCACAAATTTTCCTGGAAATTTGGAAGTCACCCATTAAATGAACATAGCCCAACCTAGGCCTAGCCTATACATCATATTAATATAGCCTATGTTTCAACTTTCGGAAAAAACGTTTTCAATTAGGCCTAGGCCTACTTTGAAAAAGTTAATAGTTACCTCCTGTTTAACCCTTCCTACCCGGTCTGCCTTAGGTAAGGACAGCACGAAAGAAGGGCCGCTACCCGGTATGCCTTATCTAAGGCATGAGTTTAATAGCCTAATTAAGCTTGGTCCGAACGCCGTGCGTACGACGTATGTCAACAAACCCAAGCGTTCGTCACCGCACCTCCCAAAACAAGAAGGAGAAGACTCCTCAATGTTATTGTTCTGACGTCATGACGAAATTAGTGTCTAAAAAGCCCCCATATTGGCAACATCTCTGCAATATTGGCTCCACTAAAATCGTCATCACAACTGAACCAGTTGACTTACAGAGCTCTACTCAATGCCAAAATACAGATTGAAAACCGCACTACGATTATAGATGAGTGCCAAAGTTCTAGCAGTGAAAATAAACATAAATACGGTAGCCTAGGCCTAGACGTTTTTCAGCCATATCGCCCGGGTAGGGGCGACCGTCATTTGGTAAGACAGCCCGGGGAGGAAGGCTTAACCTGTTATCCACAGCCAAAACTGAAGATTGCGGAGTAAATACCGTAGACTTCATTCAAGTTTTTTTTGGCGACCGTCAACCTTTTATTAACCTCTTAAGTGCGCATGGGGGTAATTGGAAACGTCCCCCTGTGCTGACGTATTTGAGGTGTTTCCGTCACTAAAATATTCATTGTGCCATTAATAGCATTAATACTTATCCATATGCGCCTATTATGGGTTGATTATAAAGGTATTAACCTGAAACAACAATAAAACGAGTGAAAACAGCGTTTGGATGGTCAAAATCGGAGATATAGCCCGCGAGTTGTATAATGTATGGGTGAGGCAAGCTACTTTCCCGCCAATTTCCCCCAAGGCCACTGAGACACAGTCGATCGATACTCTCTCTCTCTTGCACTCGCTTGCCATCAGTGATGACAACACCCTGCTTGCAACTCGCTAATGTTAGCACGAAAATATACCTCAGAATAAGGGAATAACAGGGAAAATAGGTGATAACTGAAGGAGAGGAGGAAAGTGGGGAAGGAGGGGAGGTAGAGGACTGAGATTTTGCATGGCCCAGGGGCCAAAAAAAAAAAAAAAAAATTCTATGTCAAAAGTTGATTTTTTGTTCTCACTCACTCATAAGAGTCTCCCCGCAGTCCGCCGGGGGAACTCTTAAGAGTCTCCCCGCAGTTCCCGGGCTAATAATTACACAACCAAACCAGCGGGGGTGTGGGGGCAGCAGCCCCCACCTAATATACTAGGTTAGGTTAGGTAAGGTTGTTAGGTTAGGCTAATAGGCCTATTACCCCTTATTTTCGTCTTTTACCCCTCAATTTCCCTGTACTAAATAGCTGTCCCCACTATCGGGGGCCATATCTTAAGATTGTTGGATAATGGGGAAAACGGTTTTTCCGAAAGTTGAAACAGGCTATATTAATATGATGTATAGGTTATGTTCATTCGATGGGTGACTTCCAAATTTCCAGGAAAATTTGTGGCCGGTTTCCTTGATATTTTCCCATTAGGGCGTAGGCTATAGCCTATCATTATCATAGCCTATCTAGGCTATAGCCCAGAGCTCTAGGGATACGATTTTAGTTACTGGACACCTATTTGACAGGTACCACCGAGACCGAGGATTTAATACATATTTTTTTTTGGTTTCCACGCAGCCAACATCAAGCTACACCTTTTTCTGGTCCGGTAATAGCCTAGTATTGAAAACGATATAATAACTTTTTAAATTTGGTTTTCGACGAGAATAAAACTGCGCGTTTGTGCCGAAAATTGGCGGCGGGAGTCCGTCGTTGCTTCGGATCGTCGCGGTTTGTTTACCCAGGACGCTCGAGGTGACGGCCAGCTGTTTTACTTACCCCCTGCTGGCCACATATATGACGATTATTATAATTCAACTTATTCACGGGGTGGTGAGGGGGGGGGGGGGGGGGGGGGGGGGGGGGGGGCAGGCAGGGGGGGGGCAGGCAGGCAGGCAGGCAGGCAGGCAGGCAGGCAGGCAGGCAGAGCCAGAGCCCCCCCCCTCTCAACCCTGTCCTGTATCCGGGTATCCCACGGCCTATAATGCAAGTCTTAATCAAAAAATGGACCTACAACTGGTTATAAGCTTAGCCATTTGAATTTGACCGCCAAGGCGGGACCGGGAAGTCACTCCGAGCGTAAAGTAAACAAAGCGACGCTACTTCCACGAACGCAACCGATTTGTCTTTATATTTTGTCTCATATTATCATTATTAAGTGTTCCCATTTCTTTTTTAGTGTTTCGTACACCAGAAAAGGGTGCAGCTTGGTGTTGGATGCGTGGAAACCGAAAAAAAATATGTATTAAATCGTTGGCGGTACCTGTCAAATAGGTGTCCAGTAACTAAAATCGTACCGCTCTAGGCTATAGGCTACAATCTATATGACCCATAGGCCTATATCATTCCTATACAGTATAGGCTAGCCTATGTCATTAGCCTACCATCGGAAATTTAAAATATTTTTAGGTAAAAATTGAAGAGACCCCAGCCAGCCTTTTTACTAGTTAATTTTAGTTTTTTGTTTATTTTTCTTTGATAGGTTATACAGTGGTGTTGTTTAATACCGAGGACCATCGCATTTTAGTATTTTCAACATTAGCCTAACCTAATCTAACTTAACCTAACCTAACCGAAAACTAACCGACGGTCTAAACTCAGCTCACGTTCCCTGTTTATGGGTGTGCAAGCAGTGCAACGGTCTAAACCCAGCTCACGTTCCCTGTTTATGGGTACGCGACGGTCTAAACCCAGCTCACGTTCCCTGTTTATCGGTGAACAATCCAACAGTTTCTCGTATTTCACTTATAGTGAATTTGCGACGGTAATTACATGTAGGCCTACTCCAACATAGTATTGTCCATGAAACTTCTAGAACACTGATAATTATCGATGGGGCTCGTATCCGGGTTGTCTTCAATTTTATCCTATTTTTATTTTATTCAAGGACACTACATCGGCATAGAAGAAAATATAACAACTATCTACAAATTTTGAAGATTCAAAATGATAAAATAATAAATAGAGATGCAATAATATAAACAGGAAAGACCCAGACCGCAAGAAACAAAATACATCAGGAAGTGCCGATTTGAAGGCTATACTTCCGCCATACATCTGAACTGAACTAGCACTAGGCTAGCCGCTAGCCTATTAGGCCTAGAAACAATTTATCAGGGAAAATAGGGATCAATTAGGTTAAAATTGAAGACAACCCGGATACGAGCCCCATCGATAATTATCAGTGTTTAGAAGTTTCATGGATGATACTAGGTTGGTGTAGGCCTACGTGTAATTACCGTCGCAAATTCACTAGGCTATAAGTGAAATACGAGAAACTGTTGGATTGTTCACCGATAAACAGGGAACGTGAGCTGGGTTTAGACCGTCGCGTACCCATGAACAGGGAACGTGAGCTGGGTTTAGACCGTCGCGTACCCATGAACAGGGAACGTGAGCTGGGTTTAGACCGTTGCGCACCCATAAACAGGGAACGTGAGCTTACCTTTAGTGATGGATAAGAGGCTAGGGAGCTGTGCTCATAGGGTTGCCTCTTCTCAGGGATTCATTTATGTAGTAGTCATATCTATTTTTAAAAACATTAACACTAGTACTGGCTACTACGTTTTCCGGGAGTCTGTTCCATTTTTGTATTATTCTTGCGTCAAAGAAGTTGTTCCTTTTTTATGTCCTGTGACGTGGTTTCTGGAGCTTGAAACTGTGACCTCTGGTGGCGATTTGGTGTCTCCTGGGTGTGAGTTGGAAGAACTGGTTTGGGTTGATGTTTTCGTACCCTCCTAGGATCTTGAACACTTCCATCATGTCTCCCCTGGTTCTCCTGTCTTCAAGTGGAGGAAATAGATAATAGAGAGAACAAATATAAGGTTTTGATTGGTGATTTCAATTTGCCAAGGATCAACTGGGCAAATTGTACTACTCCAGCGGGACAGTGTAGCCTTGAAAACAAGTTTATAGAGAAAGTAAGAGATTGTTTTTTAACGCAACATATTACAGAGATGACAAGATATAGAGATGGGAAGCAGGGGAGTGTACTTGATTTAATTTTTAGCAATGGGAGGATATAGTGGAACATGTCAATGTGGATAGCCCTATAGGTCGTAGTGACCATGCCTATATAAGTTTTAGTTGCAATATTAAAACAGAGAGGGATGATAGAAGCAATAAAAAAATATACATGTATGACAGAGCAGATTATGAGCTGCTGAGAAGGTGTCTGGACATTGACTGGGGGGAATACTTGAACGATGAAGACGCTGAAGGAATGTGGAGGAAGTTTAGAGTCAAACTGGAGGATGTTATATCCAAATGTGTACCAGTAAGGGAATACTGTATAAGGATAAAACAAAATTGAGGAAAAGAACGAACCCAGAATTACCAATGAAAAGAAAGCTGTTGACTTTGATAAGAAGAAAGAAACGATTGTGGGATAGATTAAAAGTGTTAAAAAAGAACAGGAGGTCTAGTATAGAAGCTAAAGTAGTGGATTTGGAACGTAGACAGATAAACAATAAAATAAGGTGGGAGACAAGGAAAGGGAGAGAGGGATTGCAAGAAACGTGAAGGATAATCCAAAAATATTCTGGAAGTACATTCAGGAAAAGTTAACAAGAAGAGTAGGGATCCCGGAGCTGGTAGGGGGGTTGGATGATGGGAGTAGAGCGGAGACGGATAAGGAGAAAGCAGAGGTGCTGGGGAATTACTTTGGGGGGGTACTAACAGTAGAGTCGGATGATGCAGTGCCAAATATTCCCATCAAACAGGCACCTGCACTAGAACTAATAGAGTTTTCCCATGCTAGAATAAGAAGGGCTATAGAAAAAATTAAGAGAAGTAAGTCCCTGGGACCGGATGGGATACACTCAAGAATCATAAAGGAAGGAGGTGAGATGTTAGTAGAGCCATTGAAAATGTTATTTGAGGTATCGTTTAATACAGGACAAATCCCGATGGACTGGAGAGAGGCTAACATAACAGCTATATTTAAGAAGGGAAAGAGAAATGACCCAGGAAATTATAGACCAGTCAGTTTGACAAGTGTTGTGTGTAAACTAATGGAAACGGTAATTAGAGAAGGAATAATGGAGCATATGAAATCAAACCAACTTTTCAGTGGGAGACAGTTCGGATTCTTGCCGGGGAGGTCGACTGTACTACAGCTAATTAAGGTGGTAGATGATTGGATGCAAATTCTAGAGGATGGTGATGTAATAGACGTGGTATATTGTTATTTTATGAAGGCCTTCGATAAGGTCCCACATAAAAGGTTAATAGAGAAAGTTAGAAGCTATAATATAGGGGAGAAATGTGTGAAATGGATAGAAGCCTTCCTGAAAGATCGGAGACAGAGGATGCTGGTGAATGGAATAGGCTCGGGGTGGAGGGAAATTACAAGTGGGGTTCCTCAGGGATCTGTGTTGGGACCACTACTGTTCGTTGTTGTTGTTGTTGTTGCCCAAGCTGCCTGGCCGAACAGCCCCAAGGCCCCGAGCAAGGCCAAGGCCATAACCGAGCGCCCCCACAGAACCCTCCCTGCCTACCACAATAATGCCTGGGTGACCGAAGCCACTCCATGGCGGGGAGCTGAGGAGGGTGCAGAAACGCCTGGGAAACCAAAGCCCCACCCAGGGCCCTGTGCCCCTCAGCAATTACGAAGAGAAAGTTGAGGGGCAAAGGAAAAATGTGACGCTTTGGCTTCCAATCTTGGTAGATTGGGAGGTCAATCCACGGAAAAGACGCCGTCACTTGAGATCTAGGAAATACATAAGTAAAAGGAACAGTCGGAGTAAGCTATGGGTATGGCAGAGATCGCTCAGTTCTCACTCTGATAGACCAACCCATCACCATACTACTGTTCGTTATTTATCAACGACTTACCTGAAGTTATAACTAATGGAAGTGAGGTATACCTGTATGCGGATGACACTAAGCTGTATAGAAGAGTGAGGAGTAAGGAAGATGTGGGTTTGCTTCAAGGAGATGTGGATGGCATGAAGGGATGGTCTGAGCATTGGTTAATGCCTTTTCATCCAAAAAAATGCAAGCACATGCGGATTGGGACAAGCAAGATAGACAAGGTAGGATACAGTATGTATGAAGCGATGGAGGAAGTGAATGCAGAAAAGGATATAGGAGTAGTGATAGACAATAAGTTAAATTTCTCAGAACATTTAGCGGAAAAGATAAACAAAGCCAATAGCATTGTAGGGCTGATAAGGAGGACATTTGTGTCACTTGACGAAGAAATCTTCAGGAATCTCTATACAGCGCTGGTTAAGCCACACCTGGAATATGCAAACCAGGTGTGGGCTCCATATATGGTAAAGGATATAGAAGTAGTGGAGAAAGTGCAGAGGAGAGCTAGCAAGCTAGTACCAACGTTGAAGAACGCGGGCTATGCGCAGAGGTTGAGGACACTGGGGCTTCCGACACTGGCATATAGGAGAAAGAGAGGGGATATGATAGAGACTTTTAAGAGAGTGTCAGGAAAGTATGATGAGGATGTGTGTGATGGTATCTTCTTGATGCGGGAGGGAACAAGAACGAGAGGACACTCAAAGAAAATTTACAAAGAAAGAAATAGGCTTGAGAAGACAAAGAACTCATTTTGTGATAGAGTGGTAAATGAGTGGAACGCACTGCCCCAGTATGCAGTCGATTCCGAATCCAAAATATTTTTGGGTTTTCCTTAACATGCTTTGCTATCTCCCTTTCCTTCAGTTTCACTGCATTCCTTGTTTGTCGTCTAACTTGATTATTTGTTCTCCTGTACTCCTTCTCAATGTCCCCGTAAGCATCACCTAAGTTATATTCTTGCCTCATTATCCTCATCCTCTCCCACAGTCGCTGTTTTCTCTTAATCTTCGACCAGAGCTTTCTATTCATTGGCAATTTTTCGTTCATTCTTTTTCTTGCCTTTTTTTTCTCCAACATATTGCTTCTTGGGTACACACTCCTCTATGACTTCGTGTAACTTATTGATAAATTTCTTCCACTTGTAATCCGTATTTGAGACCTGCGCCAGGTATTGTAACTACCCTAGGTCTTACAACACTTTCTTACAGTTTCTTACAGTAGATCCTCTGGAAAAAGGCAAACTAGGCCTGTGTATCCAGCTCAGTACCAGTACTTGCACTGCTGCGGTCGTTCATGGTGTTGGCGGCGGCGGTAGCAGGCGCAACATTTTTACTATTCTGTATTTTTGCTTTATAATCAAACTTCAAATCTGGTCTTCCCCATGCTTTATCAAGATTACTTTCAAACTCCCTTATTGATTCGGAATCGACTGCATACTGGGGCAGTGCGTTCCACTCATTTACCACTCTATCACAAAATGAGTTCTTTGCCTTCTCAAAGCCTATTTCTTTCTTTATAAATTTTCTTAGAGTGTCCTCTCGTTCTTGTTCCCTCCCGCATCAAGAAGATACCTTCACACACATCCTCATCATACTTTCCTGACACTATCTTAAAAGTCTCTATCATATCCCCTCTCTTTCTCCTATATGCCAGTGTCGGAAGCCCCAGTGTCCTCAACCTCTGCTCATAGCCCGCGTTCTTCAACGTTGGTACTAGCTTGCTAGCTCTCCTCTGCACTTTCGCCATATACTGAAGAAGAGCTGAAATGAGTATTTACCCATTATCCAACAGTCTAAAAATACCCCCCCCCACCCCACCCCCCCCCCCGCTAGTGGGGAGTGCTATGAGTATCAGGGAAAATGAGGGGTTAAAGAGGATATAAGACAAAAAGTAAGCTGTACTGTATTTGGCTAAAACTCTGCCGTGGGATACAGAATAAGTTGAGGGGGACAAGCCCCCCCCCCTCACCCCCCCAGGATTTATTGAAATCCTCATCTACTGTAGGCTATGTAGAGACAGCAGGGGGCACAATCATAATTTTCCCTAACTGACCCTATTATTGGATAATGAGTAAATACTCACTTCCGAAGGTCCTTGGATAATAGGTAAACACACTTCCGAAAGTCCTCGATATATAAATCCACTGGATATGAATGAAAATCACGTACACACACAACAAATCGAAAGACGTATGAGAGTCATCCAGCTAAAGACGCCATTGTGGGTACACTAGTCACTAGTCAGCCACCCTCACCTTCTTCTCCAATATATTGCATCATGGGATGTGCGCAGCTGCGCATGACAGGTGATTGGCTAAATGGGTGTGATGTCGTCCAGGGAATTCCATTGCTATTGATTGATTATTTCACATCACTTTCAAGTCAGTAGACAGTGTCCAGACATACGACTGAAGCGAAGATGGTGGCCGGGCCGTTTATAGGGAGACTATTATTATCGTATTATATAAATCCCATATTATACATTTCAGCTCGTAATGACATAAATATCAATGATGTATATGCTCTACCGGACCTATTAGGCCTAACAAAATAGACGGGACTACTACTGTCGGTCCAAAAGATAACCTTTTCCCTCATCTGTTCTTTCAGGTTGGTACAACAAGAATCTTCTACAGTGAAACCAGGGTAGAATAGCTTGCATCTTTAACGCATTTCTCGCGGTGCCCGTCATATGACGGGCGCCATTTTGAGGCTATTATGTGTCTGGGAGCAAGGCCAGCTGTTGCAAGCAACACTGGCAGCCCTCAGCTGGAGCCCATGACTATCGGGCTCAGACTGACAAGACTCATAGCTATGTCTCGTATCACTGCAGCATTACACATGGCGAAAACAGCAAAACAAATGCTAATTTTCGCAATTTTGGCCTATGTTTGCAATATCGTTGCAAGATTACCAGACGTCGTACAGAGATGATTCAGGTGTCATTGAAAAGCTCTATCATTGTACTTTCACGGATATATAATGGTATTACGCTCTGGCTCTTGCTTATGCATGAAACTGAGCAGGGAATGAAGGTAATTTCGGGCAATTATGCCCACTCGTAAGGGGTTAATACTGGTACCGTATATCACCACAAATATCTCCCAATCTGCAGCCTGGGAGACTGTGTAATCTGTAATAATGTTATGTTGTTAAATCAGATATTAATAGTTGATTATCTTTCAGATACTGGTACACCAAGAAGCTGCTCTAATGAAACCAGACAGTAGTTTACATCTTTCATACAAGATTGTGGCCTCGAATTTAAGCTGGTGTGGTGAAATACAGCGTCTTCATTTTACCAGCCTCTACAATGAAACTACTATACTGTAAAGAGATATAATATAAATCTCTAATACACCACCCACCACAAGACAGTACAGTATCTTCCAAGACTGTGGGGTAGAATCTAAGCCATTGTGTTGAAATGGAAACTGTGAAATACCTCCCTTACCATTCACCAAGAAGCCATTACAATGAAACTAAAGAGGAATAATTTACATCTCTAATACACCACCCATTGAATGTAAACTAGGAAATATAAAATAAACTTAAACCTTCAGGGAGCTGCCGTTGCTAAGGCGTTCTGCCCCTTGGAGACGACATCCGACATCCGACCCACCACAATGTCAACAAAATCTACAGCCTAGAATCCAAGTAGAGCACCTCCCTTTGCCAGCCATCATGGAGGATGGGGGTGAAGCAGGGGGGACTACCACTGCCGGTGAAGGTAGAGACATGGCCGCAGCTATGGGCCTCACCATTGATCCGAGGACCTTGACGTTCTCACACTTTATGGACAATGATGATGTGGTAAGTGGTGGATTTTATGTTGTATTCTATTAAGGAAACAGTAGCTGTTTGTTTGGTCTATTAATTCATTTATTCATATTTTTTTTAGTTTCTTTCCTAGACCTCTATCAAGCTTGGAAAACACCCCCTAGACCCCCTATTTCTATTTCAAGATAGATTTGTAAATTTTTCTGTAGAAAAATGTCCCGGCCAAAGGCCGATTCCTCCTAAAATTACAGGCTCACTATCGCTCGCCAGGAAAGAATCGACACCTAAGTGGCACGAAGGGTCCTAATATTGACAAAGAAATGGGGTAAAAGGTCATAAAATCCCCAAACTAATGGAACCAACATCTTAAAATCTCAAAACTAGTGGGGCTAAACATTAGGAAGGGGGTCCAGAAATACGGTCTGTCTCCCCTTAACCAGAGTGTCAAACCGGAGCAATAGGTACTGGAGTGGCGGCGTCTACGCCGTGGGACCACCTCCCGGAGCTGCCGACCATGGATGGCTGCCGACCCTCCCGGCCGGGGACAAGATCACCGACCAGTGGAAGACAGCCGGCTGCCGACCGTGGGGAGAAGTTTCCGGGAGCCAAACCGTCACAACCATCCCCTGCCCCCTCCCTGGAGGCACGAGTCCCGTAGACCGTGGCCATGGCCTTCCTTAGGGACTCGGGGCTGTTCGACCAGGCAGCTTAGGGAACAACAACAACAACAACAACAACAACCGGAGCAATATTGTTTGAAGACTTGAATGAATATGAGAAGGATTGTATGAAAATTAGCATAAAATAGTATTATTTTGGCCAATCCCCACTTTTCCTTGGGGGAGGGGGGGGTGGGCTCTAAGACAGAGCCCGAATTGGGAAAACACAACAGAAAACAATGAACACACTAAACCAAAATACAATTTCACACACATCTAGGTCATCCAGGAGAAGACCCAGAGACCAGGGTCACCAAGGTCCCTCCAGCACTCCCCCGGCCCCCGACCACCCGGAGAGGTTCCGATTTCAGCAGGCAGACGTGCAGTATAAACCAAAATTCAGTCGTTACATATACAATAATAAAGACTAAAAATAATGGACTCTGTTTACTCTTGACTCCCTGCTATTAACCCATACAGTACCGGTGACGTCTTTTTCATTATATTGTGGTAACATAAGAACATAAGAACATAAGAAAATGGGAGTCTGCAGAGAGCCGATTGGCCTAAGCAAGGCAGATCCCTGTCCCACACAACCCCAAATCAATTACAAAGCCCAATTATAGGCTCAACACTCTAATACCCTGAGGATCATCTTACCAAAACGGTTAGAGATTAACGCAGGATTATGGGGGTCTGCGAGCGCTGATTGGCCCAACCCGGCTGATCCCCCTTCACACCCAACCCTTCTCGTCCATATGCTTATCCAATTTTATCTTAAAGCTCCCTACGGGTTTAGATCCCACTATAGCACTTGGTAGTCCATTCCACCCATCTACAACTCTGTTACCAAACCAATATTTGCCTATATCTTTTCTGAAACGAAATTTATCTAATTTGAAACCATTGGTACGAGTTCTTTCGCTATCACTGAGCTTTAGTACATTTGTCATGTCCCCTTTGTTAATCCCACTAACCCACTTGAACACCTCTATCATATCCCCTCTAACTCTGCGTCACTCTAACGAATGTAAACCTAATTTCTTCAGCCTTTCTTCATACGGAAGATTTCTAATATTATGGATCATTTTTGTCATTCTACGCTGTACTCTCTCCAATGAATCTATGTCCATTCTGTAATAAGGACACCAAAATTGGACAGCATAATCCATATGGGGTCTCACTAATGACAAGTAAAGTTTTAAGATAACATAAGTAACATAAGTAACTATAACATAAGTAACTATAAAACTATTTTATTTAGATTAAGAAGGACCTCTGGCAATTGTAATGTAAAACTTGCAAAATAAACAAACCAGAACTGGGACGACACAAGATAAAACAAGGCTTCAAACTATCTCAACCAATCCTTTTAACTACCGCAGATCCTTCCTAAGCTGCATAATATCGTCTAAATATAGCAAGAATAAAAGATAACACACATCGCTGGTACTCAAAGGGTTAACCCCTTCAGCACCATGATGCCTTTTTACCTTTGATTCTGGCTAAAGTTAGACAATACAGTATTATGCATGTAAGTTTTGTATGGTATCCTGGGTTCGAATCCTGGGAGGATCACATGCTTTCATTAATTTAATTTCTGGGTTATTGGTATTTTTATTTACCTAATTGTATTTACCTAATTGTAGTTTACAGGAGTTGAGCTAAGCTCGTGTTGTCCCGTCTCTCAGTCTACTTTTTATCCAATTTTTTCTTGAAAATATGGATGTTCCTTGCCCCTACCACCACCTCCTCCAGCCCATTCCATTTGTCAATACATCTATAGGGGAAGCTAAACTTCCTGATATTGTTCTTGCAGGTAGGTCTTTTTACTTTGTAGCTGTGGCCTCTAGTTATTCCTGTATCCATAATTAACATATCCTCCCTATCCAGCCTCTCCAGCCCCCGGGTGCATTTGTACATCATTATCATGTCTCCCCTCTCTCTCCTCTCTTTTAAACTTGGTAGATTTAATTTGTCTAGCCTCCCTTCATATGGCAGTTCTCTGAGACTTGGAACCAATCTAGTAACTGCTCTCTGGATTCTTTCTAACTTGTGAATATGCTTCTTTAGATGCGGGGACCACACCACTGCTGCATACTCCAATCTTGGTCTGGTGTTAAGAACGATGTGAAAATACTATCTATTTTTGACGGGGTATCGAGCGAGGATTTAAGTTTGGTCTAGGGGGTGTTTTCTAAACTTGATAGGGGTCTAACGAGGAAACTAAGAAATAAAGGATTAAATATGTTAACATAACAAGTGCGCATGGGGGTAATTAGACACCTCTCCCTGTGCGCATGTATTTGAGGTGTTTCCGTCACTAAAATATTCATTGTACCATTAATAGCATTAATACTTATCCATACGCACCTATTATAGGTTGATTATAAAGGTATTAACCTGAAACAACAATAAAACGAGTGAAAACAGCGTTTGGATGGTCAAAATCGGAGATATAGCCCGCGAGTTGTATAATGTATGGGTGAGGCAAGCTGCTTTCCCGCCAATTTCCCCCAAGGCCACTGAGACACAGTCGATCGATATTCTCTCTCTCTCTCTCTTGCACTCGTTTGCTAACACTGATGACAATGCCCTGCTTGCAACTCGCTAATGTTAGCACGAAAATATACCTCAGAATAAGGGAATAACAGGGAAAATAGGTGATAACTGAAGGAGAGGAGGAAAGTGGGGAAGGAGGGGAGGTAGAGGACTGAGATTTTGCATGGCCCAGGGGCCAAAAAATAAAAAAATAAAATATATTTTTTTTTTTCGATGTCAAAAGTTTATATTTTTTTTCTCTGACTCTTAAGAGTCTCCCCGCAGTCCGCCGGGGGAACTCTTAAGAGTCTCCCCGCAGCTCCCGGGTTAATAGAAAAAAAGGAAAAAAAATCATCTTCACTTAACCCGTTGAGCCCCGGCTAGTTATAATATTTTGTTCACCCCAGTCCCAAGCCATTTTCACTTCTTATTTTTGTTTGCTAAAATGGAAGACCACCTCGGATATTTTTTTTTGGGGGGGGGGGGGGCCTCAAAAAAATGTGTTGAGCCAAAATGGAAGAGAATGGTAAGAAATGAAGAAAAAAAAATCACCTTGGTCATTTGGTGGGGGGGGGGTCGAAAGTTCGTCTCCCCCGCATGACCACCCGCCCGGGAGCACTAGGGTGAAAACTGAGTATGGCATTGTACGGCATACATCCTAAGGAGTGTCTCACATAAATCTCAAGCCTCTAGCTCCCATACGACCGGAGTAATGAAGGTTCAAAGTGGCGGTGAACTAAGGGTGTAAAGTATCCCCACTAAGCCCACCACCACCGGCCGCGCGGCTGTCTTGGCCCGCTCACACCTACCGGCCCGGCTCCCACACACTACGGTACCTCCCCCTCCTATTCTCCCGCCATTTCCTACCTTACGAGCCACGTAAATGATTTTAATATGCCGGACGCACGTGATGCGTCGCTGGGAGTTGGTGATAACAAACTGCCGACGCATCACGTGCGACGCTGGGTCTCAATGGGTTAATACAATCCTGGACATAAATGTAATCCGTATATTATCAATTACCAAGACAAGAGACTACGTACCAATACCTCCGTAATTAATCCGGTAAAGAAACAAACATTACCAGACTCAACCTACAGAAGAAATATGAATCATATAATTTAAGGCGGGTAGGGTTTATTTATTGGCCTATAATTTTATTTTATTATTATTTTGTTTCTACAGTAAACCCTCGCTATTTCGGACTAATTGGGGGGACAGCCTGTCCGAAATGTCCGAAAATCCGAGATGTCCGAAGTCCGGCTGTGTCCGATCTAAAAGAGGAAAAAAAAAACGACCTGAAAGAAAAAAATCCGACGAATATCGAATAAGTAATAGTGAAACGAGAACAAACTTCACCGAGCGAACTTCATGCATGTGATAAATGCGACCTCAGAAGAAGGGAAACTTGAACAAACTTCATGCACCCATGACAACGAATAGGCCTAGGCAAGGCTAGGCTACTTTTGGCTAGGCTACCCTATTCGTAGTTTACGTTAATATACTGTACAGTAATAGCACATATAGTACTGAATATGAAACAGTAAGTTCAGTTGATGGTCGAAAAATAAGAATCAACACTCACCGCTTCATTGAAACAGGTCCACCTCACTCCCCTTCACCTCACTTCACCTCTCTCCACTTCTCCACCTCAGTTAACTTCTCCACCTCACTCTCCTTGACCACCTCACTTCCCTTCTCCATCTCAAGTGATATCGAGGTCACCTTACGCTTTGGGAGGCATGAGAACACGGGAATATATGCGGAGGAGATAAAAATCACACAAGATGGCTACCCACTTAAAACATACTGACGCCTGTGACGTCACTTCTCGTCCAGGCGGGTGACTCAGAGCCCAGCCTGTATATCGGCGCTCCGACGGATCCCCGTTTTGACGGACATTCACCGGGGATGGGGGCGCGTCATCCGACAACGTCGGAGACTGTCGGAACGATGACGGAAATGTCCGAAATACGGAAGTACGTATCCGGGAGGTGACGGCGATCCGGCTAGTACGGGTTTCTGACAATTAGAGGTCCGAAATGGCGAGGGGTTACTGTATTTGTTTTCCTCCCTAGACATCCATCAAACTTTAAAAACATCCCCAAGATTCCAAGATTTCTTTTGGCAGAAAGAAGTGTGGTGTGCTTGTTTAGCGTAGTGAAGTAGATAGCAGGAGGAGGTGTTTGTGAGAGCTAGCTGGATCACTCTGATGCACAAACAGAAACAGTAAGGGAAGCCAGACATATGAAACAGGCATTCCATGAGAATGATTGGCATCCTTACCTACTAATAAATAGAATAAATAAGTAGCACCCCGTTCTTAACATTAATCATCAATTACAAACCCCAATGTACTTGAATAAACTGATGAAAGCATATGGTCCTCCCGGGATTAAAACTCTGGACACTACACCCAGAACATAAGCACATATACCATTACACCACCAACACAGTTAAAGGTTGAGTTACACGATCACGATTAATATCCTTTTTGAATTTTGGATATCAATCTAATAATGTACTCAGACCCAACTGCATTATGGAAACTTGGAAAGCGTAATGTTTTAGCGAGAGGAAAGAACATTGAATGGGGCCAAGATCACTAAGGACCGGCCTCGCTATACAATAATAGAATAATATATATTTTCCTTCTCATTGCAGAAAGAACCAGAGCCTGAGGACACACTGCTAGACCTAATCTGCCCTGAGTGCCATGAGGAAACCAAATCTGAAACCGAACTGATAATCCACATGCAGATCCACACCAACGACGAGTATTTACAGTGCAGTCAATGCGAAGAATCTTTTGTCCGGCCCAAGAACCTGGAAAGACATATGCTGAAGCACAAGCCGCCCGAGGATGTGTTTCAATGTTCAGTGTGTCAGAAGAAGGCGCTGAGGGAGGCGCCGATTAAGAAACACCTGGAGGAACACTTTGAGATTTCCCTCTTCAAGAACCCCCCGTACAAGTGCATCCCGTGCAAGACCCCGATCTTCACCAAGACACTGTTTCAGCGCCACTTAAAGGGACATATTCGGGTTATCCAAAATGCAGAAGAACACCGCCGGATAGTTCAAGAAGATGAACAGGCAAAGAAAATTAAAGAGGAAATGGAGAGAAAAGAGGAAGAAGTTACAGAAGAGATAAGGGATCTTGATTGTCCAATTTGTTATAAGCCTTGTGAAGATATGCAGGAGATGAAAGATCATGTATTAGAACACACTAAAGAGAAGCCATTTCAGTGTGATCTTTGTTGGGAGGGGTTAAATGATACCGGGAAGCTGATCCCACACATGAGAATACATTTGAGGGACATTCTAAACTCCAATTGCCCAGGCTGCAACAAATTCTTTGAGAAAAGATCCTCGCTTCGGCTTCATTTATGTGAAGAGCACGTCAAGGTCCCGGAAGGTCTCAGTCGCCTGTTCACTAAAGAAAACATGAAACTGGAGACCCAGGCTAACCAGACCAAGATGGCGGTCAAGTGCCCGATATGTGATAGTAAACAGGAGAGCAGGATAAACTTATACTATCATTTGTCCTCACACCGACATCGAACCACCAGAAGCGCAAAACCACACATAGAAAATCCAGTAGATCCTCCAGAACCGGAAGAGCCTCCAGCACCAGAAGAGCCTCAAGTAAAAGAAGATGTGATCAAAGTAGCTTGTCCTGTGTGTGGCAACCTGTATCGACCACGAGGAATAGGATTTCATATATATGCCAAACACCGCAAGCTTAAACTACATAGCCTCCAAAATACTGCACAATTGGGCTACAATAAGTTGCCTGAATTTGCAAAACCAACTGAGAAAATGAACTTACATAATGCTGAAGTAACCGGACCCAATGACGAAAACCACATACACAAATCAGGAGTTCCAGAATCCACGAATGTCACTTCCGTACTTGCGTATGTGGTTACAGATAAAGAAGGTGAGCAAATACGACCCGTGGAAAACAACAGTTTACAATGCTCTGTGTGCAGCAGATTATGTAAGAGCAAGCTCCTTCTACTTGAGCATTTCTTACATCATGATGTGTGTAAGTTTGTGAGGAAAAAATTAATGAAGAGTTGGGATATTGCTCGTATTAACGGCAAGTATTCCTGTCCGGTTTGTTTCTGCCGTTTCAAGAATAAGATGGGCATTGCCAACCACATTTTAGATGCGCATGAAAACCCTAAGACGATCATCAAGAGTCTTGAAATCTCAGATCTCTATGCATGTCCCATCTGTGATCAATATAAGCTGTGTAAGGGAATGAGGACACATCTCAACTCCCACCTGAAAATCCCCAGTAGGTTGCTAAACCGAGGAAACGTCAAGCTCGTCCAGACAGATGCCAGTGGTAGGTTTAACATGGTGTACTCGGCCCCGGCAGAAACAGACATTCACAGCGATAAGTATCATCCCGGAAACAGAGTCTTTCAGTGTCCTATGTGCTCGGTCATATTTAAAAGGAGAGGCGAGTTTATATTTCATTTCCTGTCTCACGAGATGTATAAGGACATGAAAAAGGATTTGCTGTTGAGATGGGTCTTCAACGCAGCCCCTTTTGTTGACAAGAAAGATGGAGACTCTGGGAAGCAACATAAAGATAAAGAAATCGTGAAGATAGATGGAGACTCTGAGACGCAAAATATATACACATGTCCTCATTGTTATAAAGGCTTTATCAAACCAAACTTGTTCAAGTTTCATGTAAAATTCACATGTTCAATAAAGCCGGGGATTATAAAAAAACAGAAGAAAAAGGGAACCAAGAGAAAACACCTCGACCCTCTGCTAAATCATGAAAAACACTTCGACCCGAGGCTAAATCATGATCCCGAGAACGTTGACCTGGATCACGCATATTTCAAAAAACTTGAGGTACTGAAAGTGAATCCTGCGCAACTACCCTTAGTGACACACGTTAAGATGCCAAGGATGGTAACCACAATCTTCCTCAAGGGTGTACCCAAACGGCTGAACCATCCTGTACCGAGTGACGCCAGAATCCGCATCAAGAACGCTCATGTGAAAACCATGCACAGGAATCCGTATCACACAGACGAAGATGACGGATTCAACTACGACATTCCCGGGGCAATGTGGAAAAATGATCCTTCGCCCAGTACGTCCCGCATTGATCCGGACGACATCAAGCAAGAAGTGGATATTCAGGACGTCAAAGTGGAAGAGGTAACGCTCGACGCGGACCAGGAAGTGGAGGAAGGGGGTGGCACAGTAGGGAAGGTAAAAGAGGAAGTGGATCCGTTACAGAAAGTGGAGGTTAAGATGGAGTACGATGATGAAAGTGCCGCCCTGGTCACATTTTGTAGGGCAGGGTTATTATAAGGAGCAGGTAGCTACTTTTTCTCCCTAATGTTTAACCCCATTAGTTTTGAAATTTTAAGACGTTAGGCCCATTAGTTTGGCGATTTGCACACCTTTCGCCCTATTTCGTTGTCAATTTTAAGACCTATCGTGCCATCTAGGTGTCAATTTTGTAGTCAATTTTAAGACCTGTCGTGCCATCTAGGTGTCAATTTTGTATTGCTCACCCAACATTATTTTAGAGGAACTGGCCATTTTTCTACCAAAAAATTTACAATTTTATCTTGAATGGGGGTCTAGGGGGTGTTTTTTTTAAGGTTGATGGAGGTCTTGGGAGGATTGCGATGTGGAGGTGATGGATCCGTTACAACAGGTGGAAGTTAAGATGGAGAACAATAATAAAAGTGCTGCCCTGGTCACATTTTGTAGAGCAGGGTTATCTTAAGAGAGAGAGAGAGTGCTAGCCTGGTGACATTTTGTAGGGCAGGGTTAGCTTCAGAGAGAGAGCGAGAGAGTGCTGCTCTAGTCACATTTTGTAGGGCAGGGTTAGCTTAGAGAGAGAATCTGAAAAAGTAATGGGGATAAACATCAGGGAAAAGGAGGGCCTGAAAACCCATTTCCCCTTAATTATGGGTATGGAGTATTAAGTGAGGAAAATATCACCATTGGCACCAAGATGGCGGAGGTTGGCCGATCTCTATTAAGCCGCTATCACACGAGAGCTTTTATGATCAACATTTGTTGATCAACAGTTTTTCTGGCAACATTTCTGGACTATTTTGCACTGGTATCGGAAACTAGACTGTTGGTAGATGAATTTAGGTAACCAAAATATTGTAATGTTACCTCATAAGCTGCCAGACCAATGTTGAGTGAAAAAGCGCTCGCGTGATACCGGCTTTACTATATATTTTTTGTTTGTTTTGTTTTTTTTCTCGCCAGACTGCGTAATTCCCGAGAAGGGGTGGCCATGAACATTAGGTGTTTGTCACGAATAGCTAGGTCAAGTTGCCCAATAAAATGTTAACTGTGTAGTCTGGATTCGCCGACCCTTTGATCAGCAGCCGACGCTCTACTGACTATGCCACGGCTCGCGACCATAAACTCTGTTTCATTTCAGCTGACGATAAATTGAATTCCTTCGCAGCTAATTTCTCGATAATTAATGGAAAAATATGAAATTACTATGTCTATGCATCATAGTAAGACCAAGGCCGTAGCTCGATTGGTAGAGCGTTCACCTGCTAACCGTGAGGTTGACGGTTCGAGCCTCGGGCCAGCCAGTGAGTTATTGGCAGATGTCAGTGCTGTTGGTGAACGGTGTGGTCTAGCAATCTGTGGCAACTATTCACTAAGTCCCTGATTCATCAGGGCTATTCAGCAGGGAGTGTATGGTGGTAAAAACTGCATCATCATCAATTAGCACCATATTTCACTACAAAATCTTCAAAATATCTGAGAAATCTTGATGGGAACTTTGCAATTTACCGTCAGTCAAGATTAAACCGAGTATAGTTTACTCCTTATAATATAATTAGTCAGTGGAACAGGATGTCAAACCAGAGCAATTTTGTTTGAGACTTGAATGAATATGAGAACGAATGCAAGAAAATTGATGTAAAATAGCATTGTTTTGGCCATTTTATAACTTCCTCCCCCCCCCCCTGGTACTACTCTCCTTGGCGCGGTTGGGGGCTTCGGGGCCGGCGACTGGGGCTTGAAGGGTTAGGGTTATTTCCCTCCCTCTCGCCGCGAGCTTTCGTCATCAGCTTGACTAATTTTGAGTAGTTTTTCTTTCCTCATTCTATGTTTTTCCCCTTCTATTCTTATTCTGTCCCATTCGGCTGTCCTCGGGCAGCCTATATCTCATGTCTCCCTGGCCTGGCTAGGTAGTTGACTCCTGACCCGTTTTGTCTCTTCGGTTGCTGATGTGGCTTGATTCCCTTTGGTAATGCATTTTTTGCATCTCGCTGTGAATATTTTTTCTACCTTAGCCCTGATCTTTCATTCTTCGCCCTTGTTCACTTCTTGGTTGGTGTTGCGGTGTAGCAGTTCTTGCCTCATCCTTCGGCCCTGTCCTATAAGAGCTGTGATGTGGAGCTCATGTGGTCCGGCTGAACTGATGAAATGGTGAGAAATGTCTGTGTGTCTTCACCTTCCTCGATTTGTTCCCCTCCTGCCCTTCCCTATCTATCTTGACTTGTTTCGTTATATATATTGATCGAATCCTTCGGGCCAGCCCTATGAGAGTTCTTTTGTGGAGCTCTGTGGTCTGGTTAACCTAATACAGGTACAGTATTACAAACAAAAATGCAACTTCCCAAGACATAATTTGACCTAGAAACCACAATTATATATTTGCATCAGCCGGTGTCACACAAGCCTTTTTTCGAGCAATTTTTACGAGCAATTATGGTCTGGAAGCTTAAAAAATTACACTTTATCAGAACTCAGCCGCCTAACATAATCAACCTTCAGTTTAGTTATCGATACCAGTGCGAAAATGTCCTGAAATAATACGAGAACAAAATTGCTCATGGAAAATTGATGGAAAAGGCGCTCGTGTGACAGCAGCCATAGACAATAATAAAGACTAAAAAGAAACTACAGTATTTAGCTTTTGTTTGGCACCCTGCAGTGGAAGTGAATTGGTCTAAACGGACTTACTTGATTTGACTTAACCCTTGTCTAGCGGGGGGGGGGGGTTTGGGCTTATTTGGGCATATTCAGGCCCTCCTGAATGATAAATCAAGTATCTGCATGAAAAGAAATGTATTCAGCAAAAAACTAAGCGCTAAAAGCTTCAAAATGAGACCAGAACGAGCTACGTAGCACTCGTGGTTCTCATACAGTGGTACCAGTAACATGGGAGTTTAGTGTATAGCGGCATATTTTTCCCAGCTATGCTCACTACTGGCTACACTGCCGGCCTCTCGAGAACACAGGGAACATGAGTTAATGGGCGGCGGTAAGCCCTGGGAGTCGGCTGTCTGGCCCGCTGCGCTCCCGGCCATTTGCACTAGATTTTAACCCTTTAAAAGCCTTAATAATGCTCCTAACTTGCTGCAAATTGGAGGCGGACTTAAGTCTGCCCCCGATCTTTAACCCTCCAGCCACGGCTATGTATTATATATATATTCCCCGAAACCCGGGGGTTTTGGCCGAAAAACGTCTAGCCTAGGCTACCGTATCTTTGTTATTCTGACTGCTTGCGCATCCCCAAGCGTAGATGTGTTTCTTACCTGTAGAATGGCGTTAAGTAGAGCTCTCTAAGTCAACTGGTTCAGTTGTGATGATGATTTCATTGGAGATAACTTTATGGCAAAAACAGCCACTTTACACTACTTTTCGATACTTAACAACAACATACAGGCACACACGAACAAGCGACGCTCTCCTTCTTGTGGCCGGAGATGCGGGGCGTCGGTCCAGCCGGCTGTTGTTTACATGCGTCGGACCGACGCCTCGCACACCAAGCTCACAGGCTTTCAACCACTGAGCTCACAGGCTTTCAACCACTGGGCGTTAAATAGCCCTTCCGGGCAGCTCTGATATGCTTTTTTATGGGCGTTCAAGAGCCCTTCCGGGAACGAAGGGTTAAGGGTTAAGGGACCCCACCTCGCTTTTTTTCTCTTGCTCTCCCTCTCTCTTGGTCTTGTATCCATTTGGCCCCATTCAGTCTATCGTTTTAAGACGTTTACCCCCATCCAGGTGTCAATATTTTCCTGGCGAGCGGTAGCGAGCCAGCATATACAGTATATATATTTTTTTAACAGCAAGCTAAATTTGTACATTTTTTTATAGAAACATTTCTCCGGCGAAGCCGGATTTCTCCATACAATGCTGGCTCGCTATCGCTCGCCAGGAAGAAATCGACACCTGGATGGGGATAAACGTCTTAAAACAGTTGGCTCAATGGGGCCGAAAGAATACAAGCCAGAGAAAGAGAGAAAAGGAGAGAAAGATAAAAAAAACAGGTGACCCCCCTAAAGTTATATCCCATCTGGGGGCAGGGGGTTAACCCTCGTGGCCCGGGCTGGTCCTCCAAAGGACGGAGGTCGTATCCGGGCGACCTGGCCTAAAAACGTCTAGGCCTAGGCTACCGTATTGTTTTTTATTTTAACTGCTAGAAATTTCCCACGCATCTATAAACATAGTGCGGTTTTCAATCTGTAGACTGGCGTTGAGTAGAGCTCTGTAAGTCAACTGGTTCAGTTGTGATGACGATTTCAGTGGAGCGAATTTTTCCGCGATGTTGACAATATCGGAGCTTTTCAGACACTAATTTCATCTTACGTCACAACAATAACATTGATCCGACATCTCCTTATTGTTTTCGGAGGTGCGGTGACACAACGATCGGCTTTGTTTACATGCGTCGGACGCACAGCGTTCAGACCAAGCTTAATAGGCTTTCAAGCTTACGGATTTTAATAGGACACCCGGGTACCGGCCCATCTGCCGCGGTTGCCTTTTAAAATGACAGCCGGGTAGGAAGGGTTAAACCAGACACATTCTGTGTTGGGCGTATTTATTTGCTCATCTGTATATTGTTTTACTGTTTCGTTAGTTTCCTTCCTAGACCTCCATCAAGCTTACAAAAACACCCGCCCAAGACCCTCCTTCAAGATAAATTTGTAAATTTTTTGATAGAAAAATGTCCTGGCTAGAGACCGGTTACTCTTAAATTACATGCTCGCTATTGCTCGCCAGGAATAAATTGACACCGTAAATGACACAAAAAGTCTTTATATTGACAAAGAAATGGGACGAAAGGTCATAAAATTGCCAAACTAATGGGCCGAAGGTCTTAAAATCTGAAAACTAATGGGGCTAAACATGAGGAAGAAGGGGGACCAGAAAAACGACCCATCTCCCCTTAAGATTTGCATGAATATAAGTAGGAATACAAGAAAATGTACATAAAATTGCATTGTTTTGGCCTTAAAATGGATATTAATTGTGATCATGTGCTGAACCTTTAACTGTCTTGATGGTGTAATGGTTAGAGCGTGTAAGTTCTGTATGTGGTATCCTGGGTTCCAATCCTGGGAGTATCACATGTATGTATGTATGTATATACTCAGGCACATACCACATAGCTGGGGGTGGCCGACTCGAGACAGCCCGAACAGAAACAACATGTAAAGACCTATTCTTAGGGTCTGGGACCACTTTTGTGTTCCCTCGCCCTTTACTCTGTCTCGTCTAGTAGGTGAATTTTATAATGCTTTCAATAATTTAATTTTGAGTGTTATTGGTGTTAAGGACAATGTTACAAATATTACTCCCAAAGATATAATTTGAACTATAGACCACAATAATATCTTTGCATTTATAATAATAAAGACTACAAAGAATGAATTTGGCTTTGGTTTGACACACTGTGTGGTGGTCTCCAGTTTGGGTCCCGTCTGATGCATCCATAGTTCCTCCATTCCCTTCTCTCTCTTAACCCTTGGAAGATTATGATGCATTTTGACAGATTATTCTGGCTATCATTAGATGATTTTATACAAATTAGGAAGGATCTGTGGGAATTATTAGAGTAAAGATTATCTCGATTAACCCTCTGACACCCCCTTGGTACTACTCTCCTTGTCGCGGTTGGGGGGCTTCGGGGCCGGCGACTGGGGCTTGATGGGGGAGGGATGTGGTTTTCCCTCCCTCTCCCCTCGAGCTTTCGTCCTCAGCTTGACTAATTTTGAGTATTTTTTGGGGGGGCTCATTCTATGTTTTTCCCCTTCTATTCTTATTCTGTCCCATTCGGCTGTCCTCGGGCAGCCTATATCTCATGTCTCCCTGGCTTGGCTAGGACTCCTGACCCGTATTGTCTGTTCGGTTGCTGATGTGGCCGAACTGACTTGATTCCCTTCGGTAATGTATTTTTTGCTTCTCGATGTGATTTTTTCTACTTTCAACCTGATCTATCATTCTTCGCCCTGATCACTTCTTGGTTGGTGTTGCGGTGTAGCAGTTCTTGCCTCATCCTTCGGCCCTGCCCTATAAGAGCTCTGATGTGGAGCTCATGTGGTCCGGCTGAACTGGTGAAAGGGCGAGAAATGTCTGCGTGTCTTCTTGATCAAATCCTTTGGGCCAGCCCTATGAGAGTTCTTTTGTAGAGCTCAGTGGTCTGGTTAAACTAATATTTAAAAAAAAAAAAAAAAAAAAAAAAAACTAACTCTTACAGGCTTGTGGCTTCGGCTTCGCTGCATGTTTGCCTGCGGAGATCGGAACCTCTCCGGGTGGTCGGGGGCCGGGGAGGGACCTTGGTGACCATGGTCTCTGGGTCTTCTCCTGGATGACCTAGATGTGTGTGAATTTGTATTTTGTTTTTGTGTGATCATTGTTTTCTGTTGTGTTGTCCCTATTCGGGCTCTGTCTTGAGTTGCCCCCCCCCCCCAATGGGGATTGGCCCGAGTATATAGATAGATAGATATAGAACCCTCTGACTTCCATATACCTTTCCTAATCTGAATACAATTGTCTATTAATAGCCAAATAACAAATTAATTGCATAATCATATCTTCTAAGGACTAATTATTTTTTGAAACTTTACTGAAATACCAGCCAAAACAAAACAAAAAATAACTAACAATGTAAATATTTGCTAAACCGAGATAACTAAATAACTAAATGGCCAGGCTGACTCTCTCCTGCATCTGTCTGATCTGTATATCCAGTCTTTCATAACAGAAACTTTATTGTTACTGAAAATATTTATGTACCGGTATCGCATTAGACGGTATGCACTACAGTATATCTATGTATGTGTAGGCTATACTTTTATGAATTTGTGTGTATGTGTTGACTGGTATGTATATGCATGTGTAAGTGTATGTGTATGCATTGGAAGGTGGGAGAGATGTAGTTGGTTAGATGGATATACAGGTAGATGGGTAGATGATCAACAGAGAGATGTATATATATTGTACAGCAACTTTAGAAAGGGCTGGTCCTATCCAGAGTGAGGTTTGGCATCCTCTACCCAACCTTAGCTGTTTCTGTCTCTTTTACTGTCCTACTTTTCCTTCTGGGGGCAGGGAGGCTAGGAATCCTCCCTTTGTATAATTCTCCTATTCGACAAGACAGAGAATGCGAAAGTAATCCCGGACCATGAGAATAGGAATTTAAAATGTTTTTTCTGTTCGGGCTCTGTCTCGTGTCAGCCACCCCCAGCAATGGGGTATGTGCCTGAGTATATACAGTACATACATACATACATACGGTTCAAGCGGATTACGGCCTGGCTATAATAATGTATCGAAAGGCCAACTGGTTGTTGTTGTTGTTGCTGTTCCCCAGTCTGTTTGACCGAACAGCCCCAAGGTCCTGAGCAAGGCCAAAACCGAACGCCACTACAGAACCCTCCCTGCTTACTGCTAATAAAGCCCAGGTGACCGAAGCCGCTCCCAGGCTAGGAGCTGAGGAGGGTGCAGAAACGCCCGGGACACCGAAGCCCCACCCAAGGCCCTGTGCCTTGAGGGGAAAAGGAAAAAATGTGACGCTTTGGCTCCCAGTCTGCTAACCTAGTAGGGAGGTCAAGCCACGGAAGAGACACCGCCACTTGAAATCTAGAAAATATGTATGTAAAAGGAACAGTCAGAGTAAGCTATACGTATGGCAGAGAATGCTCAACTCTAAAATAGTAGAAATATTTGCTCGATTACTCTAATCCTTTTTTGAGTGATAGGTTAGTGATCAAGATTTCTGGCCGAAATATAATGCACAGACTGTCGTGTACAAACTTTATCATGTGCAATTGACCACTTGCCAGTATCAGGCTGTAAGGAAGTTGGAGCTGTAAGTACAGTATCCATATTTAGATGTTTTTATTTATTTATCTACTGTGTTTCTTATTTTTATTTTATTTTTTTTTTTGCCTCTCAACCACTTTAGGCTGTCACTATCCTGTAACTCTTGTGAGGCCCCTAGATTATTGAGTGAAGCATATACTGTACAGTAGGTGTTGGGTGCTTCCTATGTTTCGCTCTAGATAGTGACACTGGAGCATCAATTAAGGGGGGTCACTGTTTTTTTTTTTTTTTCTCTCCCTCTTTCCCTGGCTTGTATCCATTCGGCCCCATTCAGCCAACTGTTTGAAGACGTTTATCCCCATCCAGGTGTCGATTTCTTCCTGGCGAGCGATAGCGAGCCAGCATTGTATGGAGAAATCCGGCTTTGCCGCAGAATTTTTTTTATCGAAAAATTTACAAATTTAGCTTGCTGTCAAAACAAAAATATGTATATGCTGGCTTGCTATCGCTCGCCAGGAAAATATTGACACCTGGATGGGGGTAAACGTCTTAAAACAGTACTGTAGGCTGAATGGGACCAAATGGATAAAAGCCAAAGAGAGAGGGAGAGAAAGAGAAAAAAACCGAGGTCTATCTATCTATCTATTGCCTGACGCCGTGATCCCCGAAGGGGTGGCCACGAACGAACCGCCCCCATGCACCTCTGTCCCCAGTCAGTCGACGCCCCTCCCCCCAACCAGCACCGCCTTCGTTCATGTACTTCCTCACTCCATCCTTCCACCTCATATTCGGTCTACCTCTCCCCCTCTGTCCCTCCACCTCGCTCTCGTACACCCTCTTAGTCATTCTCTCGCTTTCCATACGTTCCATATGGCCGAACCATCTCAAGTTGTTCCTTTTCACACTTTCCAGCACATCTACCTCCACACCACACCTTCTTACTTCCTCATTAGTCTGTCTATCCCTCCATGTAACTCCGCACGCACTCCTTAAGTAATTCATTTCCACTGCTCTCACTCTTGGTCTGAGTCTCTCAACCAACGTCCATGCTTCGCTTCCGTAAGTCAGTGTCGGGATTACCACACTGTCATGCAAGGACTTCTTCACTTCCATACTGACCACCCTATTTCTTGTTACTGCTTTTAGCGTTCCTACAACCCTCTTCCCCTGTTGTACCCTCTCCCGCACCTCTTCATCCATAGTCCCATCTTTACTCAACACACTGCCCAGATACTTAAAAGAGTTGACGATCTCCATAGCCTGACCGTTCAGCTTCACCTCACACTCTGTGACTTCACCCCTTTCAAAGACCATAACCTTGCTCTTCCCCGTATTTACCTTCAAATTCCGTTTTTCGCACACTGTTCCAAACTCATTTACCAGACCCTGCAACTCCCATTCATTATCACTCATCAGAACTGTATCATCCGCAAACAGCAGTATAGGTAGCTTCCACTTAATTCCCTCCCTTTTCAGCGATACACCAACATCCACTGCTCTTGATAGTGTTTCTTTCATGACTCCATCCATATATACAGTAAACAACCACGGGGACATCACACACCCCTGTTTCAAACCAACATTCAGGTCAAAGAACTCGCTCTGCTCACTCTCCACACGTACTGCCGCCTTTGCACCCTCATACATGCTCTTCACTGCTTTCAGCAACTTGCCCTCTACTCCGTATATTCTAAGTACTTTCCACAAACCTTCTCTATCCACTCTGTCATAGGCCTTCTCCAAGTCCATAAAGGCAACATACACCTTTTGTTTCTTCTCCAGATACTTCTCCACAACACAATTCAGGGTAAAAATCTGATCTACACATCCTCTTCCCTTCCTAAAACCTCCCTGCTCGTCGCCTATCCATTTCTCCGTTCTCACTCTCACTCTCTCAATCACTACCCTACTGTATACCTTCCCTACTACGCTTAGAAGACATATTCCTCGGTGGTTACCACACACTCCTCTTTCCCCTTTGCCCTTATATAGGGGGACTATTATGCCAGTCTTCCAGTCATCGGGTGCACTCCCCTTCTCCCATGCTAGTTTGCACATTTTCCATACCCATTCTATCACTATCTCACCACCATACCTCAACATTTCCCCACACACTCCATCTGTTCCTGGTGCTTTCCCCAACTTCACTCTTTTCATGGCTTCCCACACTTCTGACCTCCTGATCCCCACCTCCTCCTCCACTACTTCTCTTCTTCTCCCTCCCATACCATATCCAGCTATGTTTGCTGGCTCTTCATTCCTTTCATTTAGCAACTCACTGAAGTACTCCCTCCATCTTTCGACTCTCTCTTGCTTCTCGGCTAGCATTCTCCCATTCTTATCTTTCACACCCTTACTGTTTCCCTTGCTACCTTCCCTAACTTTCTTGACTTCTTTCCAGAACAGTTTCTTACTCTCCCTCCATTTTACACTCAGATTCCTTCCAAATTCCTCATCTACTCTTCTCTTACTTTCCTTCACTACTCTCTTCACCACCCTCTTACTCTCCACGTACCTCGCTCGTTTCTGTCTCTCGGAATCTTCATTCCCTCTACTACCCAACCACTCTCAATATGCTTTCTTCTTTTCTTCCACAGCTATTCTTACCTCTTCTGTCCACCATGCTGTACCTTTCACTCCCCTCCCTCTTCTCCTCACTCCACACACCTCCTCACATGCTGCACAGATCTCATCCTTAAACACCTTGCTGGGCTCCCTTAAGGTGTTGGTTTCTTCTTGCCTGCCGCACTAGATGACGACACCTTCTTTAACACCCAGGCCGCGGGACCCGATATATGTCGAGTGAGAGAAAAGTGGCCTATCCCGCGGGGCCCGACAATAGTCGAAAGGGAAATTGAGCACATTATCGGCTCTGAGAGAGAGTCCACGCGTTGGGAGGACGACAGATGGGCTCTGACCGCTCAAGGTAACTGAGATCCCCACCACAACCCTCCACACCCCTGGTCTCGGGAAAGCAAGGATTAACTGAGGAAATTACCGTATGTTAGGGTTTTTGCACTCGTGTTGTAACATCGTTGCAAGCGAACCCGTGGTCGTACAAGGATGATTCAGGTGTCATTTGAAAGCTCTTTTATCGCCCTTTCACGGATACATATTTGCATTACGCTCTGGCTCTTGTTTATGCATGAAAAAGAGCATGGAATGAAGGTCGTTTAGGGTAAATATGTCCGCCACACAGGTAGTATAAATTACAAACATCCCCGTCCGTAAGGGGTTAACCCTTTCTGTACCAGCGACATCTATTTCATTTTATTCTAGCTATATTTAGACGATTCTGTGCGGCTTAACCCGGGAGCTGCGGGGAGACTCTTAAGAGTTCCCCCGGCGCACTGCGGGAAGACTCTTAAGAGTCAGAGAAAATAAAAATCAACTTTTGACATCGAAAAAAAAAAATTTTTTTATATTTTTTTTTTTTTATTTTTTTTTTTTTTTTTGGCCCCTGGGCCATGCAAAATCTCAGTCCTCTACCTCCCCTCCTTCCCCACTTTCCTCCTCTCCTTCAGTTATCACCTATTTTCCCTGTTATTCCCTTATTCTGAGGTATATTTTCGTGCTAACATTAGAAATCCGATTGGAGGGTGTGGTCATCACTGATAGCAAGCGAGTGCAAGAGAGAGAGAGAGAGTATCGATCGACTGTGTCTCAGTGGCCTTGGGGGAAATTGGCGGGAAAGCAGATTGCCTCACCCATACATTATACAACTCGCGGGCTATATCTCCGATTTTGACCATCCAAACGCTGTTTTCACTCGTTTTATTGTTGTTTCAGGTTAATACCTTTATAATCAACCCATAATAGGCGCATATGGATAAATATTAATGCTATTAATGGCACAATGAATATTTTAGTGACGGAAACACCTCAAATACGTCAGCACAGGGGGACGTTTCCAATTACCCCCATGCGCACTTCAGAGGTTAAGAATGATCTGTGGTTGTAAAAAGTGTTAATCAACAGTGGTGGGCGTGGGCGCGCCGATTTGGCGCTCTGCGATCCGGTGCGCACTACCAATAGAGAGGAGCGAGGAGCGGCAAAAATCTGAAGTCGGAGTGTAGGCGGGGAGCGCAGCTTGAATTTTGCGCTCCTTTTTGGCGCTCCGGAAGCGATTTTTCCTGTCAACAACAGGTTCAAGAACGTCATTATCATGTACAATCATCGTACGGTGTTACTCACGGTGTTAGCGAACTGTGATACAGTGATACTATGATAGTGACAGACTGACAGTGTTACAGTTGTTAACTTGCTACTGACTTTTTTTGGCTTTTGCTAATGCTAAGTAAACCTTACGGGCAAGTTACGGCTTACGAAGGGGCCTATTTTAATAAATTATTAATGATATCATCATATCATCATATCAATCATATCATATTATGATATTAAATTATTAATCGTTTAATCATGTAATCAACTAATCATGTTGTTATTGTATTGTTAGGCTTGTTAGCTTGATAAGTTTAACTGTTTAAGTTTCTCAGTTTGGACAGTTTCTGTAATTCTTTATGTCATATCATAGATATCAATGGACAGTCACAATATCAATCATATCATTGATATGACATAAAGAATTACAGAAAGTGAGAAAGTTAAACTTCAGAAAGACACCATGACTTGAGTTTTTTTGAATTTTTTGAATTTTTTGAATTTAATGAATTTAATGAAGTGAAAGACAAAGGATTGTATTAATTTAGGTAAATAATTAAATAACTTCTAGAAGCTGTTTTTTACTTTTTTTTTATTATATACCTATTTTTGGGAGCGCGGAGTGCAGGAGCGCAGAGCGGGAAGCGCATCGGGTCGGCTGACCAAAGGAGCGCGTGAGCGCTGCCGCATTACCTTATGTCTGAGGAGCGCGGAGCGCTGCCGTATTACCGGTCCCACCGGAGCGCGCCCACCACTGTTAATCAAGATATTTTGAAGCCTGTTAATTGCTGGATAAAATTGTCTCAGTAGCCAGTATAAAATAAAAAGGATAGAACTGGTACTGAACGGGTTATAACTATACAGCTTTAGTGCATATATTAACACAAATATAATTTAACAAACTATTAACCAAAAGCTCACATTAGTTTGGTAATTTCTGCTAAATATCAATGTTTACAGCTCTAACTTCCTTATAGCCTGAAACTCGCAAGTGATCAATTATTAAAGCCAGATGTATACTGTATATTGACGTATCATAGCAGAAGCATTTTTGTTAATACAATACACAAGTAAATTACATGTTTATTAAATATCCCATAAAAGTTTCATTTCATGGTTAATGGCTGGAGTAATGACCTTACATCGTTTGATAATGTAACTAACTGTATATAATTCCTTTTTTCTACTACTACAGTACTTGACCTCTGTGCCCAGGGTAACGTTCTAGGACGATTAGATTTTTTTTTTTTTTTTATGCCTAGAGTGGCATCTGGAAGGGGAGAGACTCGCTCAAACAGCTTTAGTGCAGGTCTGTTCAAAATCAAGGTTTATTCGAGGGAGGTATTCCCTGACACTCTCTTGTAACTCACCCTAACCAGCCAACCACCAAGTTTTGTTGATCACAAGTTGGTCACCAAATAACACAAAACCACATTCTACTCGTTCCTATAGAGGGATGTTTGGTGTCTTTTTTTTTTTTTTACAGAAAGGATACCATGCTTCATCATAAGCTAAGTTTTCCATATCCCTTTCCTTTAGAGATAAAATTAGTTAAAAATTACAAAACTAAATTTATGCCCGGGGCGCAAGGGTTAAAACCAGATGTATATATTGATGTAACATGGCAGAAGCACACTTTTTTTTACATGCTTATCAAATATCCCATAAAAGTTTCATTTCATGAATAATGGCTGGAATAATGATCCTACATTGGTAGGTAATGTACCTGTTTGCTCTTATTTATTTATTACTATATAATATTGATTGTTCTGAGTGTAATTTAATGGTTGAATGACTAATACTTAGAAATTTGGCCAGTTAAAGTCGATATCAACAGAAATGAACCTAACAAAATGAGAATGGTAAGTTGGATATGTAGCCTAGAGCAAAAGTACAAGAGAGGATACCAGTACCTAATAAGTTGGAGGTGGTTGGGTATCAAGAGTATCAGCGAAGCGATGCATACAAGCATACATAGATGGTTTGGGCATGTGGAGAGGATGGATAATCTAAAGTGTATGTAAATATGCAACCTTTGAGTGTGGAGGGAGCTGCACCGGTGGGTAGACCTTGAAAGACGTAGTATCAAATCGTACAATTTGATCTCCAATAAAGAACCAAACAAGTGGGGCTGCCCGGCAGCCTGGATTGCCACTATTAGGGTGTGAGGACCATGTGGACCATTTGGTCTTTGGAATTATGTATGTACTGTACAGCATAGGCCTAAGCAGTATGGTATATGACTATTTTTTAATCTAATTTCAGTCAAGTAGATGGGAACCCATTCACTCCCTCAATTACTTCACAAGACTTAGAGGGGGTAAGGGGGCCTTCATCTAATGGTGGAGGGAAAACAAAGAATATGCCTCACGCATCCTACTGCATGTCGTACAAGGCGACTAATAGGGGGGATGGCGATAGACTTGTGGACCAACAGCCATTACTATGCAATAAAGTCTTTATCTTAGCACTGTCTTGGTAGAGCACTGCCGAGGCTGGTTGGGTGCGGATAGGTGCCACGGGGGACTGAGTCTTACCTGGGCGCTGTTTGGCACCACACCTGTGTCGGTAACAGTGTTTGCATTTTGGAGCAGTGTTGGGGCAGGACTTTATTGTTCTATAGTCCAAATTGCCTAATATACTGTACAGTAGTCTTGTTATGGTGCTGTCTTTTTGTAACACTGTTAAGGCTGGTGTGGTTGCAGATACTGCAGGTGCAAGTGCTGCAGGGGGAGTCTGTTGAGTCTTAATGAGGCACGGTTAGCACTACAGTATACCAACATCAGCCACAGTGATGACTTGGTGGGGCAGTGCTGTGGCGGGACTTTCTTGTACTACAGTAAGTACACTCTAACTACTGAAAGGCAACCCCGTCTGAACCGTTACAATGCATGTAATGGAAAAATTATGCTAAGCCATTGTATGGATGTATGTATGTATCAAAGTATTTTATACATACAGTACAGTATACATTATAAAGAGAGGGAGAGAGATATACTGGGAAGTGCACGTGGAAAGTTGATGAACTGTTGGAATGTCTGTGGTTGTGAGTGTAGTTTGTAATCAGTCTAATCGGCACACTTATGCTGATTAGGTGCTAGCATATACTTGTGTACATGAAACAATGGTCTACTTCACTTCTAATGTCTGCCAATGCTGTGTGTTCACATGCTGTATCATAATTTTGAGGAAACAACTATTTGACTTAGAATATTCTAAGTAGGCTACTGTAACAGATTTGGTTGACTTGACATGGTTGAGAGCTACTGGTTGAAATCATAGATATAGAATAATATCAATGGTTGAAATGGTAGGTTGAGTTGTCAGATCTCCCAATTTTGTCATTATCTTGTCCTGACTCCCTGTATCTAAATCACTCTTCGGCAGGGTTTATTGGACACCCGACTACACAGCTCTCCAAATCAAAACCCCATTTTTTGTTTTACTTTATTTACTATGGTATTTCTTTATTTGTTGTAATGAGTAATGACCTTGGTTAAGGGTAGGGGTTAGTTATTATCTTTATAATCTTTTGGTAAACCATGAGAAAGAGGTCACCACCTTTTGAAGATAGGCTAGTTGCATAGGTTAGGATATTGGCCAAGGCTAGCCTAGGCCTAATTGGGAAAGATTAGGCGGTATTAGTTTATGACCAACCAGTTACGGGCCCCATCGATGATTATCAGTGTTTTATCACTTTCATGAATGATACTTTGTTGGTGTAGGCCTACTGCATGTAATTACCGTCGCAAAATCACTAGGCCTACCAATACACAAGTGGGCAGAAGAAAACAACATGGCCCTAAACGGAGACAAGTTCGAGCTTCTAAGGTACGGGAACAAGAGAGAACTACAAAACGCCACCAACTACAAAAGTGGACAGCAAGAAATTACCGCCAAGGACACAGTGAAGGACTTGGGAGTAAATATGAGCAGTGACGCCACTTTTTCCCAGCATATTACCAAAGCCACAACAACAGCAAAACAAATAGCAGGCTGGATCCTGAGAACCTTCCACACAAGAAATGAGAGGTGTATGTTAACACTGTGGAAGTCACTGGTCCTACCACGACTGGAGTAGGCCTACTGCTCTCAGCTCTGGTCTCCCCAAAAAGTAGGAGAAATAACAGAAATTGAAGCCACCCAGAGGACATTCACCAGTAAAATCCATGGGTTTCAACACTTTAACTACTGGGAGTGGGAGAGACTCAAGGAGCTGCAGCTGTACTCACTTCAAAGACGTAGGGAGAGATACATCATCATCTACGTGACTACGTCTGGATGATTTTGGAAAAAAAGGTACCAAATCAACATCCAAGAGACTCAACACCAAAGGCGAGGGACTCCGGGAGTAGTAGAGGGAGGCTGTGCTATGTGAGGACTACGCCGGGATCAACACAAAAAATCAAATCCCTGATCCATCACAGCTTTACATACAATGGAACCAGACTGTTCAACTGTATACCAGCCCCTCTCAGGAACATGACCGGGGTGTCTCCAGACACCTTCAAGAAACACTTGGACATGTGGCTGGCCAAAATACCGGACCGGCCACCAACACCAGGATACCCCAGCACCAACTCCAACCGACTTCTGGAATGGAGAGTGGAAGAAAGGGAGCTGCCTGGTCGCAGTGGAGCCCCAGCTCAACTGTGTCACTAACGGACGGAATACAACTAAGTGTAACTAAGTGTAAGTGTAACTCTATAGGCCTAGGCTAAGTGAAATACGAGAAACTTGGATTGTTCACCCATAACACAGGGAACGTGAGCTGGGTTTAGACGGTCGCGAACCCATAAACAGGGAACGTGAGCTGGGTTTAGACCGTCGCGCACCCATACACGGAACGTGAGCTGGGTTTAGACCGGCAGCGAGACGGGTTAATTTTCGGTTAGGTTAGGTTAGGTTAGGCTAATGTTGAAAATACTAAAATGCGACGGTCCTCGGTATTAAACAACACTGTATAGGCCTATCAAATAAAAAATAAAAAACAAGGTAAATCTACAGTTATACTACCCCTACCCCACTACCCCCCACCACCTCCCCCCGTCAAAACACGCCTTTTAGCGTGTTTTTGGATGGTTCAGCAGACGCGGAAACTGGAAAAAAAATTAGGCTATTTTGATAAAAAATTATCACCAACCAGATAAGAGTTTTTCAGGTAATTTGTTGTTGTTTTTAATGTTTTCTTGGTCAATATTTACGAGTCACACCACAGCTGGGATCTCATTTTTAACGGTAGTTTTGGGTTCCTATCATTCTATGCTTCATTGCTATATACTTTTTATCCACCGGATTTTTTTTTTTTTTTTTTTTTTTTTTTTTTTTTTTTTTTTTTTTTTAGCATTAACCTAACCAAAAAACCTAACCTAACCTAACCTAATAGCCCCCAAATACATTTAGGTTAGGTTAGGTTAGGTTTTTAGGTTAGGTTAATGCTAAAAAAAAAAAAACAAAAAAAAACAAAAAAAAAACAATAGCCTATATACGGTATATATATAATATATATATATATATATATATATATATATATATATATATATATATATATATATATATATATATATATATATATATATATATTTTTTTTTTTTCCCGGTGGATATAAAGTATATAGCAATGAAACATAGAATGATAGGAACCCAGAACTAGCCTTAGAAATGAGCTTCCAGCTGTGGTGTGACTCGTAAATATTGACCGTTTTCTTTGATATACAGTGTTGTTTAATACCGAGGACCGTCGCATTTTAGTATTTTTAACATTAGCCTAACCTAACCTAACCGAAAACTAACCTGTCTCGCGACCGGTCTAAACCCAGCTCACGTTCCCTGTTTATGGGTGCGCAACAGTCTAAACCCAGCTCACGTTCCCTGTTTATGGGTTCGCAAAGGTTTGTAATACTTCAATGTGTCTATTTCAAGTCAAATATACATTTCCGCGCATCATCAAACCATACTAAGTCTGTTACTAATAATATTAACCCATTAGGCTAGTACCAACAGAATAGCTACAAAATAGGGGTAGTATAACTGTAGATTTAACAAAAACAAAATTAGGCCTACCTGAAAAACTCGTAGGCTAAATGGTTGGTGATAAATTTTTACCGATTAGGCCTAGGCTAAGCCGCTAAGGAAGCTAGGAACGAAAGTTAGGGTGGTTAGGCTAGGTAGGCCTTAATGTTAGAAAGTTAGAGGCATCATTGAAGGAGCCTTTCAACGCGGGTCGCAACTTTACATAGGCCTAGTCGCACGCTCGCAGTTACAATCGCGTCTAAGTTCTAATTTGACTGCTATTACTTGGCCCTGCTGGTAATATGTATGATGATGATGATAACAATAAGTCATGGGGGGCGAGGGCCCATTATTGTATCCCGCGGCCAGGCGTTGATTAAATTGTTTTGTTACCGGCCGTGGGATACAATAATGGGTTGAGGGGGGCTTTGCACCCATCACCTCCCATGACTTAGACCTATTGTCATTATCATATAAATTACCAGCAGGGGCAAATAACAGCAGTCAAGTTAGACGCGAATGTAACTGCGAGCGTGCGACTATGTAAACGAAGTTGACGGTACGCCCGCTATCACAACTATTACTGTCTCCTTCAATAAAATCAACTGTTTTTGCTGATTTTCAATTTTTATCCCTCCAGCAGCTCAGGATATGATTTGGATATCTCGTGGGTCAGCATATCCGTGGTTTTATTGTGGGGGCATTCTCGTTGACCGTCGACGTCAGCCCTATAGGCCTAGTCTCCGGCGACCTATGCTTGCGGTCCTGCGACCTCTCCCGGCTTCATCCCCCTTTATGCTAGATTGCTGCCCTGCCTCATCTTCATTAAATTCCATTTGTCCATCTGTTTTGGCTTTTGTTCCCTTACGTGGCAATGCCATTTTTTATCTTCTGTTTGGTGGGATACAGCGCCTCCCTGCCCCCTGGACCTGTGACTCCTGGCTTGCCCACTGGAGAGATTACTTGGGGGCCCCCCCCCCCCCATGCCCCATGGTGGTTGGCTCTGGACCGGAGACCCAGCATATGGCAAATATATTTCTTTAGGGTTTCTTCGTGGACCCCCACCTTCCCCGTCGGGCGTCGGTGCCTTGGATTACCTTCAGCTTCTGTGGGATAGTTTGGCTCCCACAACTCACTTCTTCGCCTCTCACATCTTCCTGCCAGGTATCATCGTTCATTGCTTCACCTCTCCATTCCATACTTCATGTCTTATGAGCATTGCTACCTTTGAGCAGCCCCTCCTAGGTCCTTGACATTTAGGCTTTCTGTTTCCTGGAGGGCCGTTGTGACTCAACATGCACCGTGGCACTACAGTACTTGGCAGGGTAGCCTACCATACCCATGCTAATGTGTGCTCCTTGCCTGGTTGACTTTGGAGATGGTCTCTTGCTTTGGGGGTTAACCATTTGTGGCTTGTATCAAGGCTGTTGGATAGTTGATGATTTATTTTTATTAACAATATGTACCGATATGTATGCATGCAGTTCAAATATATTTTGTATGGTATACTGTACTGTACGGTACCTTATTTTTTTTTTTACTTTTCAGAAATGAAGCTATAGACAGTGGGAAGATCGGAATCTAGTTGACAGAACCAGCTGTGACTCAAGCCTCTCGAGGACATGAGATTGAGGCCATTGAGGAAACAAGTCAGAGGTTTTGTATATCAATGCTGCATACAAATATTAAAATTTATGTACAGTACTGTACAGTACAGTACTGCTAACTCTCAGTGCAAAGGTGTACAACAGCATTGGGATTGTCATGGATAATAGGGACTTATGGCTTGTGTAAGCAAAGGTTTCCAACTAGTGACAAGTGGAACTACCGGTACCTAATATTTAACAACTTGAATGCTTCATAGCCTTGTGAACGTTTGATAGAAGCATCAAGTACCTTTTTATAACACTTCACATAAAAAATAGAGAAAGAAAAGATAAAACAATCCATCTAAATCTACAGCAACCTTACTCCACAATGCTATTAAGAATATTTACTCGAGGTGCAAGTCACAGCGCCTTTGCCCCCATCAAGTTTAGGCATACCCCCAGAAAGCAATGGGTAGATAGAAAGGCTGGAGAGGAAAGAGAGAATCAGATATCAAAAGTAAATTCTAGGTTTGTAGACTCAAAGACTAACAAAGAGAAGACTTCCGGTAACCCTCACATAGAAAGAAATACGGTACCTATCCTAACCAAAATTACTGCACCTCTCAGATATTCACAAAACAATAGTACTGATAATAAAAGGACCTATAGCACAAATTTAGTTGAAGATGAAGTAGATAATGGTCATGAACAAATACAGAGCCAAAACAATAATAAAACAAATTATAATAAAAGAAACTCTGGTTACTCTGGTACACAAAAATATCCCCTTGGACAAACACAAAAGCAGAACAGTAATAAAGGAAATCATAAAATATCTTCTAATACAAAAAAATACACCCCAGACTACACCAAAGGCAAAGCTCACAAACAGGGCAGTGTTTATCAAGCTATCGGTGCGCTGATTTATGGCATCTATCCAATTCAACTAGCACTCGATGCCCAGAGAAGAACATTTCACCACCTCATGTACAAGCGAGGGTGCGAGACAACCAACGAGAGGATCCGCGAGATTGTGGACACGGCCAACGAGCGAGGGATTAAAACGAGCAGTCTGACCCCCGTGCAGTTCAAGCAGGTACTGAAAGGCGACCAGGTCCATCAAGGAGTTTGCTGCGATGTGAGCCACCTGCCCTTCAAGGTATTCCAGGTTAAGAAGCTTGAAGATACAGGAGCAGGAAAGGGAGAGGAGGAAATGATATATAATGGCAAGGGAGACCAATATAAAATGACGAGGGAGGGTGAGACTAATGCACTAAATACCAATACTCATTTAGATAATAGAAGAATAACAAGCGAAGAGTCATCGAAAGAAAATGTATCGGCTACCAAACCTAGTATGCAATATGAAACTAATGCACTAAATACTCAATTAGTTAATGGAAGTAAAGGAAGTGAAGAAAACATATCGGCTACCAAACCTACCATACAATATGAAACTAATACACTACATACTCAATTAGTAAATGGAAGAACAACAAATGAAGAGTCGTCAAAAGAAAACACTACGGCTAGAGATGGAAACGAATCACCAAAATTGTGGCTCTACCTGGATCAAATTCAGGATCCAATGAACTTCGGTGCTGTGCTGAGGTCGGCGTACTTCTTTGGAGTGGATAAAGTCTTGGTGTCGGAGAAAAACAGGTTCGTTATTAACAGTATTTATTTAGTTTAATTATGATATAATTGATATTATTCAGCTTCAGAAGGACCTCTAGGAATAAGTGCACTATAAGCTATTTCTAGGCCTATTGAATCTATTAACCCTTTAATTCCTGTATATTTTTTTGTTATTGATACTTTGATAGCCAGTACAAATGTCAGAAATTTGCCATTACAGTACAGTATATTGTAAATATTAACCACTTCTGTATGATGATAAAAAAAAAAATATTCTGGTTGTTATTATATAATATTACCATATTTAGCTTAAGGAGGAACTGTGAAGTCATTTGAGATAATTTTCATCCATTTGATTTCTAGATGACAATCCCAAGCTGAAGTGCAGTAGACAAGTGTCGTAACTAGAGTCTGTTCACTATAATTAACCCTTTGGCGCACGATGACTCGTTCAGAGTCATTAGGTATTTTTTTCCTAGGCGCACGATGACTCGTTAAGAGTCATTAAACTTAAAAATATTCGCCAAAAATTAAGTTTTCGTCTGACGCGCGTCATATTGGCATAGATATTAAGTATTAAGTCTAGTTCAATGGGTACAATTGGCAACCCCCTCAGTTTAACGGTTTACTCACGGCTGGCTGGGAAGGGAGCAGAGTACAGCTCAGTCTGTTTTTCGATACTTTCACGTTTATTCGTGTATCTCAGTAACTATTTGGTTTATAGTAATTCTGAAGTTCCAGTGGAATCCTCATTAAATTCCGCTTCCATATATGTATGCAAATCAAAAATGTTGTGGGCAAAATTTTGAGCTAGCGCGAGTTGGAGATCTATCTATCTATCTATTGCCTGACGCCGTGATCCCCGAAGGGGTGGCCACGAACGAACCGCCCCCATGCACCTCTGTCCCCAGTCAGTCGACGCCCCTCCCCCCAACCAGCACCGCCTTCGTTCATGTAGTTCCTCACTCCATCCTTCCACCTCATATTCGGTCTACCTCTCCCTCTCTGTCCCTCCACCTCGCTCTCGTACACCCTCTTAGTCATTCTCTCGCTTTCCATACGTTCCATATGGCCGAACCATCTCAAGTTGTTCCTTTTCACACTTTCCAGCACATGTACCTCCACACCACACCTCCTTCTTACTTCCTCATTAGTCTGTCTTTCCCTCCATGTAACTCTGCACGCATTCCTTAAGTACTGTAATTCATTTCCACTGCTCTCACGAGTTGGAGATAAGTTTTTTTTTTTTTTTTTTTTACAATTCTTATTTCGGAGTGCCCCAATGTGGTTGTTTTGTATTTATTCTATGTTTTTATTTGCTTATCTTCAAGTTCAATCAATAACGAAGCCGATGGTACCTCATTAATCCAAATACAAGGATTTTTTGGTGGATAAAAACGTCACAGAAACAAATTATCGCCGGGCACAAAACTGGCTCTGAGTGAGCTGAGATATACTTAGGGAGTGGGAAAAAACTTTGACTGGAAACTATAGGTGCGCCTAAGGGTTAAGCCAGATATCTTGACTCCTAGCTTCTGTAACTTAAAAAGGGCTAGAACAATTTAATGAGCTGTACATTTTCATACCTATTCCCTGGCTGGCTCTTCCCAAATGGTAGAAATATTACCTAGATTACTTTAGTGCTTTTTGAGTTTTAGAGATTAGTGGTCAAGACTTTTAGCCTTTTTAGTTGTATCTTGTATCCAGTTGCAGTCTGAGTGGTGTGGTGAGCATAGCCAGTGGTGGCGTGTGTGAGGTCCTACTTCATTACAGTACTTAGGCAATTTTAAGACCTTTCGCCGCATTTCTATAAATTTTAACCCTCTCCGACATATGACGCGATTTTGAGCCTATTGGGGATACTTTAAAGCCTTTGTTACCATCAGGGGTATTTAGAAACCTTTAGTTTTGTTACTTCAACCTCTGCAGTTGTCTTTGAGTTAGCTGTGGGCAGAAAACTAATTTTGGAGAGGTAATTATAAGAGTGAGAGAACTCTATTTATTATTGCTAATCTGGCAACCTCTGCGTCATATGTATATGCGTGAAAGGGTTAAGACGTTTTGTACCATATAAGTGTTAATTGTTTCCTGGCGAGCGATAGCGAGCCTGTAATTTAGGAGGAATCGGCCTTTGGCCGGGCCATTTTTCTATCGAAAAATGTATACATTAATCTTGAAGGAGGGGTCTTGGAGGTATTTTGTATAGCTTGATGGAGATCTAGGGAGCAAACTAAAAACCTCCTGGATAGTATAATAGTTAGTACGCTAGATTTTGGTGTGAGTATCCTAGGTTCGAATCCTGGGAATACCTAGTACCACATGCATTAATTAATTTCATTGCTTTCATTAATTAGGTTTATTTGTAAGTTAATTGGTGGGTTGGTGTTGTTGTTGTTGTTCCCCAGGCTGTCTGGCCGAACAGCCCCAAGGTCTCGAGCAAGGCTAAGGCCATAAACGAGCGCCCCCACAAAATCCTCCCTGCTTACCACTAACAAAGCCCGGGTGACCGAAGCCACTCCAAGGCAGGGAGCTGAGGAAGGTGCGGAAACGCCTAGGAAACCAAAGCCCCACCCAAGGCCCTGTGCCCCTCAGCAATTATAAAGGGAAAGTTGAGGGGCAAGGGAAAAATGTGACGCTTTGGCTCCCAATCTGCCAACTTCTAGGTTGGCAGTAGGGAGGTCATTCCACGGAAAAGACGCCGCCACTTGAGATCTAGAAGATATATAAGTAAAAGGAACAGTCAGAGTAAGCTATGGGTATGGCAGAGATCGCTCAGTTCTCACTCTGATAGACCAGCCCATCACCACATGACTAGAACCCAATCCTCTCAGCATCAGCTAGGGAAGGCCCTAGAAAGCCGCCTTTGGCGGGGGGATAGCTCCCCTATTTCAACTCCTTTCGGGGTTGGGCACCCGCCCCCGGGTTGGTGTTATTACGACTTACTGGATTGTGTTCTTTTATTTCATAAATTTTATTTTAGTAAGCGTTGTTTCCACATAGCAATATTGATAAGTTATTTTGACTTTATATTGTCTTTGTCCCAGTTTTGGTTTGTTTAGTTTGCAAGTTTTACATTTTAAGTTAATTGGTGGGTTGGTGTTATTACGACTTACTGTATATAATGTAACTATATAAGTATGTTTGTATTCAGTTGCAGTCTGAGTGGTGTGGTGAGCAAAGCCAGTGCCGGTGTGTGTGAGGTCCTGCCCGTGTACAGCCTACCACACCCCCCTGTACCACTCTTGACGGACCTGGCTGCGGCCGGATGGGTGTTGGTGGCCACAGCACACCACCACCACCACCACAGCCACTCACACCAGGGATCCATCACTCCGCTGCACCTCTTTACACCACCCAGAAACACCTTACTCATTCTAGGTTAGTGTCTCGGCAAGAGTTGTGTTATCGTGCGTATCACCTACCTCTGACCTGGTATATCCTAGATTCCTAGTGTTTACTATACCCCTTTGAAAGGACATTAGCCTAACCTAACAACCTTACCTAACCTATCCAGGCTATCCAGCCTGGGCTTCTAACCTAGCTGAAACACATCATAAGACCTTACAGACTATTCAAAACAAAGCCCTGAAGATCATTACAGGCTGCACAGCTACTGCACCCACAGATCACCTACATCAAGAAACCAAAATCCTCAAAGTCAAAGACCATCTGGACATGAGAGGCACTCAATTCCTGGCAGCAGCCTCCACGAACCAAGACCACCCACTAAACTACATGGCAACACACCCACAGACACCAAGAAATATCAAAACAACACCCAGCACACGGTATCACACACAATTATTGTCCTCTCTCCCTCCCTGCCCACCCCGAACCAACATCCAGAAGCACATCCATACTCATATCTCTCACCGATCCATCCACTCACTCACAGACCACACACAGCTGCATGCACGACCTCCCGAAATCCATCCTTCCGAATCCTCCCTTCCTCGCGAGGACAGAGTCCACCTGGCCAGGCTGAGATGCGGACACCATCCAGCTCTCCTGAGCTATCAGAAGAGACTGGATGACTCCGTTGTCGACGCCTGCCCGGGATGTAACACAGCACCCCATACCATTAAACACATCATAGAAGACTGCATTTCACACAACCACTTACGCCAACAACACAATCTACACTCAATGAGAGCTCTGTGGGAAAGCCCGATCGTGGCCATGGCCTTTCTCAGGGACTCGGGGCTGTTCGGCCAGGCAGCTTAGGGAACAACAACAACAACAACAACAACAACATTTGCATCGATATCACTTATTAGTATTAGGAAGAGTAAGGGTGCCAACACTGTACCCTGGGGAACAGAGCTTTTAACCTCTGAACCTTCTGATACCGCTTGATTTACTGCTACTGATTGTCTTCTGTTAATGAGAAAATTATAGATCCACCTCCCCACCTTTCCGGTGATACCTTTTTCTTTCAGCTTATGTGCTATAATTCCATGATCACACTTGTCAAATGCTTTGGCAAAGTCTGTGTATATGACATCTACATTTCTTTTCTCTTCCAGGTCATCTAGAACTTTGTCATAGTGTTTTAGTAGCTGCGAGAGACATGATCTTCCTGCTCTGAACCCGTGTTGTCCTGAGTTGTGGAGCCCGTTTTCTTCCATGTATTCCGAGACTTTTCCTCTTAGTACAGTACTCTTTCAAAGATTTTGATGATGTGAGATGTTAGTGCTACTGGGCGGTAGTTTTTTGGCAGAGCTTTACTTCCTCCTTTGTGTAGTGGTGCAATTGTTGTATTTTTCAGACTTTCTGGGATTTCTCCTGTATCTAGGCACTTTCTCCACATTATGGCTAGAGGTCTTCCTAGCGATGTTTTGCAGTTCTTGAGCAGGACTGAGCTCCATGAATCTGGTCCTGGTGCTGAGTGGAGCGGCATGCTGTTTATTGCCCTTTCTATATCTATTGGCCCCAAATTCTATATCCGATATATGGAGGGGGGCTCTGTTCTCGCCCATAAAGAAACTGTTTGGATTGTCAATAGCTTTAGATGGATCGGGTTGACTGAACGCGGTTTCATACTGTTTTCGTAGAAGTTCACTCATTTCTTTGTCATCTGTTGTATATGATCCGTCGAGTTTGATGAGTGGGCCTATGCTTGATCCTGTTTGTGATTTTTTCTTTGCATATGAGAAGTACTTTGAATTTTCACTTATTTCTTGAACCGCCTTGTTTTCTTCTTCTATCTGCTGTATTTGATACGATATTCTCAGCTTGTGTTCAATATCCTCAATCTCCCTTTTCATTATGTTAATTTGCCTTTCCCGTAATCCAGCTTGGGAGAGCCGATGTGACAGTAGTTTTCTTCGTTTGTAGAGCCTTCTCCTTTCTCTGTCTTGCTTACTTCTGCGCTTCATTTTTCTCTCTGGAATGTGATTCGAGCATACGTTCTTAACTAATTCATTTACTAGGCTAAGGCATTCAGGGGTTGTTTTGTCTGCCATTTGGACTTCTCAGTCTATTTCCTCTATCTTCTGGTTTATGCTTAGCCAATTTATATGTTTATTTTTGAAGTTGTACTTACTGAATGGGCCTGTATACGATCTCTTTGTTTTGTTTGTTTGTAGGTACTCGATGTTGGTTTGCACCTCGATTATCCTATGGTCAGAATAAGTAGTATCTGATATGCTGGTATTGTGCACAATGTTCTCATTGTTTGAAAAGATCAGGTCCAGGATGTTTTGACCTCTAGTTGGTTCTGTGATGTGTTGGTTTAAGTTGAACATAGAACATAAATTAAGTACTGCTTTTGAGTGTGCATCACCATCTGCATTTAAGGTGTTTGGCAATATTTGGTGTTTTATTTGCCTCCATTTGATATTAGGTAAATTGAAGTCTCCCAACCACAGGATATTAGGGGTTGGAGCCCCCAGTCCTTCTATAGCCGTTTCGATCTTATCCATCTGGGGTTTGAACTCATGAAGTGCGGCATCTGGAGGTCTGTATGTGAGGATAATTGCCAGGTTTAGACTCTATGTTTACCCCCAGTATCTCTACTACCTCATTGGAGTGGTTAAAAAACTCTGTACTTTTATGTACTTATAAGAGAGTCTTTTATGTACAAGGCTACTCCTCCACATGTTCTGTGTTTTCTATCTGACCTATGTAGGTTACATACATACATACATACATACATACATACATACATACATACATACATACATACATACATACATACATAAAATTTTAAGACCGAGTGCTCCACACATAAGTGCAGTTTCAGCCTCTTGTCCTAATGGCGGCGTTCCAGGCAACCCTGTTAAGGGCTGCTTCACTTGTCAAGTTCTTGGATTTGAGATCGGCGCGTATAGTCCGATCCCAGGTCTTCCTCGGTCCACCCCTTGGTGCAGCTCCCTCCACAATCACAGACCTGCATTTTTTCACCCAATTTTGTTCATCCATTCTCTCCACATGTCCATACCATCCCAGTCTACTTGTACGCATCACCTCGCTAATACTCTTTATACCTAAACATCTCCTCAGCTCAACATTTGTTATTCTATCCTGTGGCCTGGCCCCACACATCCATCTCACTTACAGTTTCTTACAGTTTCTTACAGTAGATCCTCTGGAAAAAGGCAAACTATGCCTGTGTATCCAGCTCAGTACCAGTGCTTGCACTGCTGCGGTCGTTCACGGTGTTGGCGGCGGCGGTAGCAGACGCAACATTTTTACTATTCTGTATTTTTGTTTTATAATCAAACTTCAAATCTTGTCTTCCCCATGCTTTATCAAGATTACTTTCAAACTCCCTTATTGATTCGGAATCGACTACATACTGGGGCAGTGCGTTCCACTCATTTACCACTCTATCACAAAATGAGTTCTTCGCCTTCTCAAGCCTATTTCTTTCTTTGTAAATTTTCTTAGAGTGTCCTCTCGTTCTTGTTCCCTCCCGCATCAAGAAGATACCTTCACACACATCCTCATCGTACTTTCCTGACACTATCTTAAAAGTCTCTATCATATCCCCTCTCTTCTCCTATATGCCAGTGTCGGAAGTCCCAGTGTCCTCAACCTCTGCTCATAACCCGCGTTCTTCAACGTTGGTACCAGCTTGCTAGCTCTTCTCTGCACTTTCTCCACTGCTTCTATATCCTTTACCATATATGGAGCCCACACCTGGTTTGCATATTCCAGGTGTGGCCTAACCAGCGCTGTATATAGATTCCTGAAGATTTCTTCGTCAAGTGACACAAATGTCCTCCTTATCAGCCCTACAATTCTATTGGCTTTGTTTATCTTTTCCGCTAAATGTTCTGAGAAATTTAACTTATTATCTATCACTACTCCTATATCCTTTTCTGCACTCACTTCCTCCATCGCTTCATACATACTGTATCCTACCTTGTCTATCTTGCTGGTCCCAATCCGCATGTACTTGCATTTTTTTGGATGAAAAGGCATTAACCAATGCTCAGACCATCCCTTCATGCCCTCCACATCTCCTTGAAGCAAACCCATATCTTCCTTACTCCTCACTCTTCTATACAGTTTAGTGTCATCCGCATACAGGTATACCTCACTTCCATTAGTTATAACTTCAGGCAAGTCGTTGATAAATATAACGAACAGCAATCCCAACACAGATCCCTGAGGTACCCCACTTGTAATTTCCCTCCACCCCGAGCCTATTCCATTCACCAATACCCTCTGTCTCCGATCTTTCAGGAAGGCTTCTATCCATTTCACACATTTCTCCCCTATATTATAGCTTCTAACTTTCTCTATTAACCTTTTATGTGGGACCTTATCGAAGGCCTTCATAAAATCGCAATATACCACGTCTATTACATCACCATCTTCTAAAATTTGCATCCAATCATCTACCACCTTAATTAGCTGTAGTACCGTCGACCTCCCCGGCAAGAATCCAAACTGTCTCCCACTGAAAAGTTGGTTTGACTTCATATGATCCATTATTCCTTCTCTAATTACCGTTTCCATTAGTTTACACACAACACTTGTCAAACTGACTGGTCTATAATTCCCTGGGTCATTTCTCTTTCCCTTCTTAAATATAGCTGTTATGTTCGCCTCTCTCCAGTCCATCGGGATTTGTCCTGTATTAAACGATACCTCAAATAACATTTTCAATGGCTCTACTAACATCTCCCCTCCTTCCTTTATGATTCTTGGGTGTATCCCATCCGGTCCCGGTGACTTACTTCTATTCATTTTTTCTATTTTCTATCTCACCATTCTCATCTCATTACGCTCCATTCTGTTGACATCTTCTACTTTAACGGCCCATGTTTCTGAGGCATACGTCCCCCCAGGGGGTAAGGGGGCCTTCATCTAATGGTGGAGGAAAAATTAATATGCCTCACGCATCCTACTGCGTGTCGTACAAGGCGACTAATAGGGGGGATGGCGATAGACTTGTGGACCAACAGCCATTACTATGCAATAAAGTCTTTATCTTAGCACTGTCTTGGTATGGCACTGCTGAGGCTGGAGGGGTGCGGATAGGTGCCACAGGGGACTGAATCTTACCTGGGTGCTGTTTGGCACCACACCTTTGTCAGCAACAGTGTTTGCATGTTGGAGCAATGTTGGGGCAGGACTTTATTGTTTTATAATCCAATTGCCTAATATACAGTAGAGTCTTGTTATACATACATACATACATAAAATTTTAAGACTGAGTGTTCCACACATAAGTGCAGTTTCAGTCTCTTGTCCTAATGGCGGCATTCCAGGCAACCCTGTTAAGGGCTGCTTCACTTGTCAAGTTCTTGGATTTGAGATCGGCGCGTATAGTCCGGTCCCAGGTCTTCCTCGGTCCACCCCTTGGTGCAGCTCCCTCCACAATCACAGACCTGCATTTTTTCACCCAATTTTGTTCATCCATTCTCTCCACATGTCCATACCATCCCAGTCTACTTGTACGCATCACCTCGCTAATACTCTTTATACCTAAACGTCTCCTCAGCTCAACATTTGTTATTCTATCCTGTAGCCTGGCCCCACACATCCATCTCACCATTCTCATCTCATTACGCTCCATTCTGTTGACATCCTCTACTTTAACGGCCCATGTTTCTGAGGCATACGTCATTGCACTTCTAACACATGAGGCATACACCTTTCCCTTCAGGGGGAGAGGCATTCTTTTCATGGTCAGGATTGGCATCAATTCTCTGAACTTCCCCCAGCCACACCTAATTCTAGCAACAGTGGCAGCCTCAGCCCCACCACCGGCAGAGATGGTATCTCCTAGGTAACAAAACTTGTTCACCAGCTCCAAAGACTCATTTCCAAAATTCACAAAATTATGGTGATGTCTTTTTGTAACACTGTTAAGGATGGTGTGGTTGCAGATACTGCAGGTGCAGGTGCTGCAGGTGCAGGTGCTGCAGGGGGACTCTGTTGATTCTTGCTGAGGCATGGTTAGCATTATACCAACATCAGCCACAGTGATGACTTGGTGGGGCAGTGCTGTGGCGGGACTTTATTGTACTACAGTACACTCCTACTACTGAAAGGCAACCCCGTCTGAGCCGTTACAATGCATGTAATGGGAAAATGACGTTAAATCATTGTATGTATGTATGTATTGCACTTCTAACACATGAGGCATACACCTTTCCCTTCAGGGGGAGAGGCATTCTTTTCATGGTTAGGATTGGCATCAATTCTCTGAACTTCCCCCAGCCACACCTAATTCTAGCAACAGTGGCAGCCTCGGCCCCACCACCGGCAGAGATGGTATCTCCTAGGTAACAAAACTTGTTCACCAGCTCCAAAGACTCATTTCCAAAATTCACAGCCACAGGATCATCACTTAATTAACACAAGCTCGCCTTTGCACACTACGCACTCAAATTTCTCTATTTCTTACTTATCCTTCGGCAGGGGCCCCTTTATTCTACTACAGCGCTTACCCCCATGGTGTACCCAACATTGACAGATGCTACATTGAATTGAGTTAACGCCCACTCCCTTTCCACACACTGCACATGGGTATGCACCGCTCTTTTCCACATTGCCTCGTCTCAATCTACAATGCATAACCTTGGTTTTGTTAATATTGACTCTTAAACCCTTGCTCGCCATGCAAGGGTCCCACCAGCATCCTGCATACTGTCAGCTATTAGGACTAAATCGTCTGCATAAAACAGGTCCAACGGGAGTCCGCCTCTAAAAACTCTAGACAGTGCCTCCAAGACCATAATAAAGAGGAGGGGGCTTAACACTGAACCCTGATGGACTCCAACACGGACTGCGAACTCATCACTCAGTACACCCTTCACCCTCACCGCACTTCGCGAATCCTCATACATCTTCATTATCACACGCACCAGCCACTCTTCCACACCAAGTTTCCTCATAGCCCACTGCACAACATCTCTAGGCACCCTATCAAAGGCCTTCTCCAGGTCCACAAACACAAAGTAAAGATCCCTGCCTTTTAGTAAGTATCTTTCCTGTATCTGCCTGACTATGAAGATAGCATCGGTTGTACCACGTCCTGGCATAAAACCAAACTGCATATCATCAATAGCGATGCTTTGCCTGATCAAACCCTCAAGGACTCTCACAGACCTTCATGATTTGGTCAAGCATTTTCTGGCCCCTATAATTTCCTCTATCTAGCGCATCCCCTTTTCCTTTGTATATATTTTCTATTACACTTTTGAGCCAATCCTCTGGGATTTTCTCATCTTTAATAATGGTGTTTATCAACTCAGTGACTAAGTTTACACCAATCTCCCCTGAGTCTTTTATCATCTCAGCGACAATGTCGGAGCAACCTGGAGCTTTACCGTCCTTCATATTATTGATTGCGTCGCTCACTACAGCTGGTGCTATCAAAGGAGGGGGCCCAGATATATGTTTTTCGATACTAAGCTGTTCCTTATCCCATTCAAACTCTACATTTAGCAATCGTTCATAGTGTACCTTCCATGCTTCTCTGATTTCATTTTCTGCATACACGATCATCCCATTATCATTTCTAACACACTGTTCACCTATAATATCCCTACTGTAATTTTTAACTCGCCTAGCTAGGTTGAAAATCCCATTGGGATTGTCAGTGTTACACGCTTGTTCGAGGACCAGGTCCTTAATGCGATTTTTAGCATTGTAAATAACTCTTTTCTCCTGGAGCGCTACCACCAGGTTCGGGCCCCTATACTATTGGGCGGAAAGTGCCAGTCCGGGGAAACACTACGCACTGTACCCTCTGGATCCATTTCGTCCAGGTTGGGCCCAGGGCACCAGTGCCGGGTCCAGAGGGAGCGACACCCACCGCCAGTGTGCTGCCATTAGGCAACTTGGAGGAAGTACAATGAAGCCCTGTCACAGCACTGTCATATAGAGACAATGCCAGCGCCAATAACAAGGCTTCATTGTATAGTGATGGCTACTTGGTCCGCAAGTCTAATACCATCCCCCCTATTAGTCGCCTTGTACAGCATGCAGTAGGATGCGTGAGGCATATTCTTTTTCCTCCACCATTAGATGAAGGCCCCCTTACCCCCTGGGGGTAACCTGGGATCCATACTTCACTATTTTCGTGATCTTTAATGTGGGTTTCAGTAAGGGCAGCAAGCAATGCATTCCCCTCTTCTAGTAGTCCTTGGATGAAAGGGACCTTATTTATTCTACTGTTTTTAAGACCTTGTATGTTTGCATATATGAGAGGGGAAAGGCTGGGTGTGGTGGTTTGTGAGTTTACCATCTCTGGTGGTATGAGCGGCCCCTGTGGTGGTGGGGTCCCATTTCTCCTTGTTGTTTGTACATCAGGTATTCTAGATGATGTATATGTGCTTCTAGTTGTTCTACCCTGTTCTTCCATATTTCGTCTTGCTCTGGCCTTTTTTCTTTCCCTCGTTCGTGTGTGGCTAAAAAATGGTGCGAGGCCCCATCTTCATTCTGTGTTTTAACCCTAAGTGTACCTTTCACATGGTATTCAGTACAGTACCAATCATAGCAGGTCCGGTTTGCTAGTGACGATTTACACAGGGGTGGGTGATAGTCTGTGCATGATTTCCCTAGATGGCATTTTTCACTCTTAATTCCCTTATAGCATATCTTGGGGTGCTTGTAGTTGCACTTTTTCCCATTTCTCTTCCCCATTTGGCCAAATGGGCAGTTTTTCATGAGATAACGTCGGCATACCGCCATCTCTCTCTGCTTGGACAGTGTGTCCCTCTGTCTGGCATGTATGGGTAGGGGGAGGGGTAGGGGGAGTGGAAGGGGTCATGGTGGGGAGAGGGGAATGAATGGGTAGTGCAGTAGGAAATGGTGTGGGGGATATTGGCGTTAGATGAAGGGAGACCGTCTGGGTGGGTGGTGGTGTAGATGGAAGGGAGGGTGGTGGTGGTGGGGGGTGAGGGGTGTATGTGGTGGATGCGTTTTGGGTGGGGGTAGTGTCTGTGGAGGTTGATGTATTCGGTTCAAATTCAGCTTCATCCTGTTGCCTAATGTTGGTATCTGGGGAATCTATCTGTTCCATAGCCGTATTTCCCGTTGGGATGAAAAAGATGGTAGAGTTAGAGGGACAACACAAGATAAATGCAAAGTACCACACTGGTTGGCCCGAGACTTGAGCCATTGAGTTCACTGTTTGTAGGCAAGTGGTCTACCAACCATGCTACCACCTGTGGTCGTATGTTACTGTAAAAGGGGCGCTTAGAATTAAATAGAACAAAATTGTCACTTTTATAATACCTGTACAATATTTTTGAAGACACTGGTGCTCCCTGTCTTACTGTATGGCTGTGAGACATGGATACTCAACAGTGTTTTGAAGAAACATATCAACTCCTTTGGTACTAAATGTCTCCGCATGATCATGGGTTATCGCTAGTACAATCGCGTATCAAACCAGCGACTATTCCGTGAAACTGACTCGAGACATATTAGTTGCATAATCCGTGAACGCCAACTTCGGCTATATGGGGCCGCATGTGGTTCACCCTGAGGCTGATCCCGCTCACCAGGTGGTCTCTACAGAAAACAACTCTGAGTGGAGGAGGCCGGTGGGAAGACCACGGAACTCATGGCTGAAAGAAGTCGATAAATCATGCGATAGAATACTTAATGTGGACAGGGAAGATGCCTGGAGGCTTTCCCGGGAGGATTCCCTTGGGTGGCATCAGCGGATGATTGCGGCCACGCTCTGTCACAGGTTGATTGTACAGTATTTTGCATGACCTGCAGAGAAAGGCATCATCATCATCATCATCGACTCCTTGTTTACCCCTGGGAAACCCCTGGTAAAGGATGGCCATGGCAGAAATGCCTCCATGCTAATTTGTGCAGACATGCTTCCTTTGTCCTTGCCACAATGCTCATTCCACTACATAGAAGTTTTTCTTCAATATAATTATACACTTTTTTTTTCTCCCATACCAATGGTGTTCAGCCAAGGATTATGAGCGAGATATTTATCTATGTTACTGGTATTTATTACTGTCTTGATAGCGTAATGCATATGTGCGCAGAATTTCGATGTGAGTATCCTAGGTTCGAGTCCTTGGAGTGCCACATGTATTTGTTGATTTCATTAATTTAGTTTAGAGAAGAAGTTGGTTGGTGGAAAAAACATAATAATTATAGCCTTGAATGTTAAACTCCTTTTTCTGATGCTGATGTTTTTTTTTTTTTAGTGTCCATTATAGATAGTGAAAGTGATAAGGTATCGAATGAGATAATGGACCTATGTGACATGATTTTGATAATGTTCGCCACCCCTTCGGGGATCATGATGATGCAGTTTTTATCACCATACACTCCCTGCTGAATAGCAAGGCTAGGGTGGGTGCCCTGATGAATCATGGTGTCCGGAAATAGATAGATAGATAGATTCTTCCTCTCGTCCAATATAGGAAGTGAGTGGGTCGCGGGTGGGATGTAAGATTAGATTTGATGACGGAATATTGATAATATATTTTTCTTCTTACTGTACATCCTCCACACGTAATGAAGGTGGTGGGAGGACATATTGGACCTGTGTGATATGATTTTGATAGTATTTCATCTTTCACGTCCAAAATAGGAAGTGAAGGGTTCGCTGGATGAGATGAAAGATTAGATTTGAAGACCTGTTATTATTTTTTCTCGCATTCATAACAGATAGTGGAAGGTTTGGGGTGCGAGAGAAGGTAAAGGAGAGGTGTTACATGAATTTGATGTTTTTTTTTTTTTCTTGAAACCACAACAGGCAGTGAAGGTGATAGGGTACAGAAGGAGATAATGGACCTATGTGATGTACTATTGATGATGAGCTGTAGGGTGGGGTGTAAGAGTAGATTTGAGGACATATTAATGATGTTTTTTATTTCAATCACAACACAGGTAGCGAAGGAGGCGGGGTATCGAAGTACTGTACAGTATATAATAAAACTGATGTGATTTTGATAATGAGCTGCAGGGTGGGGTGTAAGATTAGATTTTGTGACGTGATATTAATAATGATTTTTATTTTTAGTTTTCAATCACAACACAAGCAGTGAAGGTGATGGGATATAGAAGGAGATAATGGAACTGTGTGATGTACTATTGAGATAATGAGCTGTGGTGTGGGGTGTAAGATTATTATTTTATGACGTGATTTTAATAATGTTTTTTTTTTCAATCACAACACAGGTAGCGAAGGAGGCGAAGTATCAAAGTAGAGTACAGTACAGTATATAATAGAAATGTGTGATGTAATTTTGATAATGAGCTACAGGGTTGGGTGTAAGATTAGATTTTGTGACGTGATATTAATAATTATTTTTATATTTTTTTCTATCACAACACAAGCAGTGAAGGTAATGGGGTATCGAAGTAGGTTATATTATAATGTAAAACTTGCAAAATAAGCAAACCAAAACTTTTTACTGTGTTTGTATAAGTTTTGGTTTGCTTATTTTGCAAGTTTTACATTATAATATAACCTACTTCGATACCACACAAGCAGTGAAGGTAATGGGGTATCGAAGTAGGTTATATTATAATGTAAACTTGCAAAATAAGCAAACCAAAACTTATACAAACACAGTAAAAAGACATAACAACTAATCAAAATCGCTATGTGGAAACAACGCTTAAGTAAAATAATAATTTATAAATAAAAGAACACAATCCACCACATAGGATGTACATTACTACATGAGCAATATAATAGAACTGTGTGATGTGGTGTTGATAATGAGCTGCAGGGTGGGGTGTAAGAGTAGATTTGATGGCAAGATATTATTTTAATTTTTCTATCACAACACAAGCAGTGAAGGTAATGGGGTATTGAAGTATATAATAGAACTACAGTACTGTATACTGTATGATGTACCGTACTATTGATAATGAGCTGCAGGGTGGGGTGTAAGAGTAGATTTTGTGATGTGATATTAATAATGTTTTATCTTTTTTTCTTTTCCAATCACAATACAGGTAGCGAAGGTAATGGGGTATTGAAGTACTGTATATAATAGAACTGTGTGATGTGCTATTGAGATAATAAGCTGAGGGGTGGGGTGTGAGATTAGATTTGATGACGTGATATTAATTATTTTTATTTTTCAATCACAACACAAGCAGTGAAGGTAATGGGGTATCAAAATATATAATAGAAGTGTGTGATGTGGTTTTGATAATGAGCTGCAGGGTGGGGTGTATGATTAGATTTGATAACCTAATATTAATTATGTTTATTTTTTTTACACAACGCAGGCAGTGAAGTACAGTATATATTTGATGATGTGATATTAATAGATGTGTGTGAATTTGTATTTTGTTTTTGTGTGTTCATTGTTTTCTGTTGTGTTGTCCCTATTAGGGTTCTGTCTTGAGTCGGCCACTCCCCCCCCTCCCCCAAAACAAAAACAAACAAAACAAAAACAAAATCAGGAAAAGTGGGGAATGTGCCTGAGTAGCCTATATACTGTAGATAGATAGAAAAATAGATAGATAGAAAAATAGATAGATAATAATAATATAATTTTATCTTTTTCTTTTTTATTTCACAACCCAGGCAGTGAAGGTGATGGTATACAGAAGGAGATAATGGATCTGTGTGACGTGGTACTGAGCATCCCACCCACCCGACCTCTGCACCCCGCGGCCTCCTGTCTAAATGTCTCCGCGGCCACTGCTGTTCTACTCCACACCCTCACTATCAATATGCACAACTAGTCAGGTAAGTAAAGAGACTATTTAAGGGGACTTTTATATAAATTGCTTCCTAGACTCCTATCAAGCTAAAAAAAACATCCCGAAGACCTGCTTTCGAGATACATTTGTAAATTTTTATGTTGAAAAAAATTCCGGCCAATGGCCGGTTCCACCTAAAGTACAGGCTCGCTATCGCTCGCCAGGAAAACCTCGACACCTAAATGGCATGGAAGTTCTTAAAATTTTGATAATTTTGATTTTGATAATTTAATTTGACTTTATATTGTCCTTGTCCCAATTTTGGTTTGTTTAGTTTGCAAGTTTTACATTTTAATTGACAAAGAAAGGGAAGCGTTGTTTCCACATAGCAATGTTAATCAGTTCTTTTACATTTATCTTGTATCGTCCCAGTTTTAGTTTGTTTATTTTGCAAGTTTTACATTATAATCGCCAAACTAATGGGGCGAATGTCTTTAAATCGCAAAACTAATGAAGCTAAAGATGAAGGCGAAGGGGGTCCAGGAAATAAACCTTTAACTTTTATTTTGTACACTGTCAATCACTAGGATAATAATGAGGTAAGTTGTTCCTAACATTTGATTTACCGGTAACCCCTCCAATATCATGTTGGCATTTTTATTTTACTGTGGCTAAGACTAGCCCCTATAGTCCATTCACTGTAAGTAGGTCAGAAATTGTAACTAAAAAAGGGCTAGAACAAATGGGCTGTACATTTTCACATCCATTTCTTGGCTTCCCAAATGGTAGAAATATTAGCTTGATTACTCTAGGCTAGTGGTTTTTTCTAGTTACAGAGGTTGGTGATCATGATTTTTGGCGTACTTATAATGAATAGAATATAGGTTCCATATCTTCAACCACACAATCAGGTAAGGTGTCGCATATGCTAGCGTAGAAGATGCACCTCTAATATTACCTATACAAATTATGTTACAGTACTGTATATTACATTTATAAACACCCGTATCCCTGCTTTTGTAATAGATTAATTGTAATTTTTACATGCTGTATGTAGGAAGACCTCCATTGAGATTGAGAAACTTTGTAGGACAAGCGTTGAAAGATAGAGGAATGACTATAGATTAGGCAAGAGAAGTGGTAATAAATAGGAATGAATGGAGAATACTAGTGAATAGATAAGTGTAAACGCGGTCGTTTGGGATAGAGGATCGTGCGTCAGTTGGACTAGATAATTATCCATCAAGCGCCTGGCCCGGGGAACCGATAATAATGAAGGGTACGCCTGGAAGCATGGTGGGCGGGCTTGTGGTGGTATAGCTTCGCTGCATGTCTGGTTGCATAAATTGAAGCTTCTCCGGGAGATCTGGACTTGGGAATCTAGCTGGAGACCACATTTCGACCGCTGGCCCCAATTCGACCGCTGGACCCAATTCGACCGCTGGACCCAATTGACCGCTGGACCCAATTTGACCACTGGACCCAATTTGACTGCTGGATCCAAACCACTGGACCCAATTTGACCGCTGCCCCCAATTTGACCACTCGCGCTAGTTTCACTGATCACCTTAATTTGGCCGCTAATTTCAGTTCAACATTCGCTTAATTCAACTATTCACCCCAATTCAACTGTTTGCCATAATTCGACCACTCACCACCATTTAACTGCTCGTCCCAATAAGACCGCTTGCTCAGCGTTTAGACTAATTTGATAGTTCACTCTAATTTGACTACTCAGCCCAACTTTACCGATCGGACTTATTTTACTATTCACTCCAATACGACTTTCTCATCAGAATTTTACTGCCCACCCCATTTTAACTGCGCAATAAGGGAGGGTGGCATAAGTATAGACCAACGTCCATCCTATACAGTAAAGTCTTGTGGTGGTGGTGAAGGTATTGAGGGATAAGCCTTTACAACGGCACCTCGTACCTACTTTTCGAAGAGTGTTGAGAGGGGTGTTGGAGAGATGAAGCTGTTGGAATGGCTTTGTTGTGTGTGTTATTAGTCTGTATACATCGTCGAGTTGTCCCCCAACTGGGTGCAAGCATGTGGAACACGCTAGGACGTACTTCCACACCCATTAAATATGTCCGCCTTGGCTGGGATCGAATTCAGGTCAAGCAGATTTTCTCGTACGCCGCTTGTTATGGTACTGTCTTGTTGTAGCAATGTTGTGACTAGTGTGGTGTAGCAGATACTGTAGGTGCAGGTTGTACAGTGGGACTTAGTTTAGTCTTGCTGAGGCACGGTTAGCACTATCCCAGCATCAGTCACAGTGATCACATAATGGGTCAGTGTTATGGTGGGACTTTATTGTACTTCACTGTAATACACTCACTGGTGTAAGGTAACCCCGTCTGAGGCATTATAATATACAGTATGGTAAAAGGACATTAAACTAATAAGTATATACTTATTACATTTATTTTATATGCAGTATACTCTTTATGCAGTAGGCTACACTATATAATTTTTGTTCACCTTATTCTTCATCCGTTGACTTATCCTTCCTTCAGTCCACATTCCTGTCTGTTATTATTCTTACCTTCACCTTACAACCGCCAGAGGATTTGTACCCCCCCAGACCAGACCACCCGGAGTGGAAGGGTGCGGGAGGAAGTGTATAAAGTGTTACAGGAAGTAGCAATAAGGACAAGCAGACTAGGCCCAATCTCTCTACTGTACTGTCTCTTTCTCTCACTTTCTCTTTCTCTCTCTCACTTTCACACTCACTCTCTCTCTCTCTCTCTCTCTCTCTCAACAGACTGGGTGAATGGAAATAATAAAATTAAAATTAAAATTCAGAATGGTCGGAGACATGGCAGATGCCTCTAAACTTGGAAAAGTGAAAGGTGATGCATATCGGCCAAGCAAACCCCAATTCAGGCTATTCACTATTGGGAATGCCTCTGGAAGTGACCGACTTGGAAAAGGATTTGTGTATTGATTAGCAGTGACCTAAAGTTTTCCAAACAGTGCATTGAAGTAGAGAAGAAAGCTCAGAAATTATTGGGCTATATTAACCCCTTCAGACTCATATGATGCAGAGGTTGCCAGATTAGCAATAAGAAATAGAGTTCTCTCACTCTTATAATTACCTCTCCAAAATTAGTTTTCTGCCCACAGCTAACTCAAAGACAACTGCAGAAGTTGAAGTAACTAAACTAAAGGTTTTTAAATACCCCTGATGGTAACAAAGGCTTTAAAGTATCCCTAATAGGCTCAAAATTGCGTGATATGTCGGAGAGGGTTAAGAGGCAATTTAAGTATAGAAATAAGGAAATAGTCCTCACACTTTACAACCCTCTAATACGGCCTCTCCTGGAGTATGCTGTTCAATTCTGGTCTCCAGCACTCAGGAAAGATATAGAGCGACTGGAAAGAGTACAAGCTAGAGCTACAAAGCTTATTCCATCGCTTAGAAGAATGAGCTATGAGGACCAGTTGAGAGCTCGTGATCTCTTCCCGTTGGAGACACGCAGACTACGAGGTCAGCTCATTGAAGTTTTTAAAATACTTAATGGGTTCAATATGAATACAACATGCAACCATGGCTGGAAATTAGAATTTAAAAGGTTCAGCACTAGTATTTGTGGAAACCTTTTCACATATATGATCTGTTCTACCTGGAACAAACCTCCCTCCGGAGTTGTAAACAGTTCTTCAGTAGAGCAGTTCAAGAAGAGAGTAGATAGTATTTTGCACACTCTGTAAAGAGTGCAGTGCACTAAATAGTCTCTCTCCTTTAACTTCCAGTATCTCCTCGGAATGGACCGCAAGGTCTCCGAGATACTAACTATTCCTTGTAACTCTCTTTCTCTCTTTTGTTTTCTCTCTCTCTCTTGTTTTCTCTCTCTCTCTTGTTTTCTCTCTCTCTCTTGTTTTCTCTCTCTCTCTCTCTCTCTCTCTCTCTCTCTCTCTCTCTCTCTCTCTCTCTCTCTCTCTCTCTCTCTCTCTCTCTCTCTCTCTCTCTCTCTCTCTCTCTCTCTCTCTCTCTCTCTCTCTCTCTCTCTCTCTCTCTCTCTCTCTCTCTCTCTCTCCTCTCTCTCTCTCTCTCTCTCTCTCTCTCTCTCTCTCTCCTCTCTCTCTCTCTCTCTCTCTCTCTCTCTCTTCTCTCTCTCTCTCTCTCTCTCTCTCTCTCTCTCTCTCTCTCTCTCTCTCTCTCTCTCTCTCTCTCTCTCTCTCTCTACTTCGTTCAATCCTGGTGCCCTTATTACCAAAAATATATAGACAAGCTAGAACGAGTTCAACGTAGAGTTACCAAAATGATACCTAGCCTAAAGAACAAACCATACAAGGAGCGAGGAGCGTCTTAGAGAATTAAATCTATTTCCTTTAACCCAGCGCAGATTAAGAGGCGACTTAATTCAAGTGTTCAAAATCATCAAAGGCATCGACAATATGAACTATAGTAAGTACTTCACTATCGACCAATATAATTACACGCGGGGAAACTGTTGCAAAATTATTGGTAAATCTTTTAACTCACACGAATCTAAGAATTTCTTCTTCAATCGAGTTGTCAACTTATGGAATGGGCTTCCCCGAGACGTTATAGACTGCAGCACCGTTGATGCATTTAAACTTCGCCTAGACAAATATCTCACATCAAACCCGCGACTGACTGCGTTTGTAAATAAATAATGAAATGCTGGGTGTGAAGGGAATTCATGGTCTCCTGAAAACTCCCCAGGCCCACTTAGGGTCAACCTTTCTTGGTGCCTGGCGTGGGGCTCGAACCTCTGAAGGGAGTTTAACCCTCCTAAAAACCCACAGGTTTTGAGATGCCTTGGGTGGGGTTCGAACCCTGGTTAGTGACCATAACCATCATAGGTCAACCAGGCCCGCGCGCTAACCCACTGTACTACCACAGACGTACAAAAGTATAGTAACCTTAGTCCGATTTGTAAGAACCAGGTGATAGTCTCGTGGTGTTTCACGTGATGAGTTTATTGGACTTCCCATCAACGACTATTTTACACTATACCTGACGTCAACTCGGGTAGTACATTATTGGGGTTGCGGGATATTTTCGAGGGCATTACAAATAACTTTATTTTATCCTCCCCTCAGTTACTAACCCATTTGTCCCCTACTAACTTCCTAATCCTGCCACGGACATTAGTTACAGGGCAGTAGTTCCCTTTCCAATGTTCCCTTACCCACTCTAAACCACTGTTTGGACACTTGATCCTCAGTGTTTTGGAGGACAAGCAGCCTAGAAGGGTCACTAGATCTGTTGTTGCTTGGTTTCCTTTGTACTCCTTTGTACTCCTGACTTACAGCTGTGCACATACATAATTCAGTATTGACCACAGGGCAGGGTCGTAAGATGGTGATGTAATCTGTTGTTATGAAGTTTGGTAACACAGAGAGAGAGATAGAGTATTTGAGAGTGTGTGTGTGCATTTGTGTGTGTGTGTGAGAGAGAGAGAGAGAGTATGTATGTATGTATGTGTAATTGAGTGTGAATTTGAGTGTTTAATTGAGTGTGTGCCTGCTTACGCAGTTAAGAGTTTATTTGAGTGTGTGTTTGTGTGTGTGTGTGTGAGTGAGTGAGTATGTGTGTGTGTGTGTGTGTGTGTATGTGTCTGTGTGATAGAGTGTTTGTGTGTGTGTGTGTGTGAGAGAGAGAAATGAGAGGTTAGTATATCGTTATTGCTGCAAACGCACACACACACACACACACTCTCTCTCTCTCGCTCTCTCTCTCTCTCACACACACACACACACACACACACACACACACACACACAAATATATATTCATTAATACACATACATAATTTGTTATTGTTGTCTCTGCGTAACTAAGCTACTTAGGCCTAATTTATTATGTAATTAGCGCTATATCCTTTTATGACCATGGCTGTATATATAATTACATAATCACCCCCCCCCCATCTCTCTCTCTCTCTCTCTCTCTCTCTCTCTATATATATATATATATATATATATATATATATGAATATTATTGCGAAATTAGTGTGTTAACTATTTGAGCACTTTCAAACCCGTAATAAACTAATAATAAATGCCAAGTATAATGTTCAACTTACACAATAATAAACTAATAATAAATGCCAAGTATAATGTTCAACTTACACAATAATAAACTAATAATAAATGCCAAGTATAATGTTCAACTTACACAATAATAAACTAATAATAAATGCCAAGTATAATGTTCAACTTACACAATAATATACTAATAATAAATGCCAAGTATAATGTTCAACTTACACAATAATAAACTAATAATAAATGCCAAGTATAATGTTCAACTTACACAATAATAACTAATAATAAATGCCAAGTATAATGTTCAACTTACACAATAATAAACTAATAATAAATGCCAAGTATAATGTTCAACTTACACAATAATAAACTAATAATAAATGCCAAGTATAATGTTCAACTTACACAATAATAAACTAATAATAAATGCCAAGTATAATGTTCAACTTACACAATAATAAACTAATAATAAATGCCAAGTATAATGTTCAACTTACACAATAATTACCTACGAATAAAGAACTGTGTTTTAACCCTTTCTGTTCCGTCGTCATCGTTTTCATTTTATTCTGGCTGTTAGGAGTTTATTTTATGGAGTTTAGGAAGGACCTCTAGCTATGATAAGGCTTCGAACTATCTCAGTCAACCCTTTCAACTACCACAGATCCTTCCTAAGCTGCATAAAAGTGTCTTAAGTATAGCTAGAATGTAATACAACAGACGTCGCTGGTACAGAAAGGGTTAAGGGGAGAATGGGTCGTTTTTCTGGTCCCCCGTCTTCATGTTTAGCCCCAATAGTTTTCAGACTTTATGACGTTTGGCCCATTAGTTTGGCGATTTTATTTTTTTTCGTCCCATTTCTTTGTTAATATTAAGACGTTTGGCCCCTTAGTTTGGCTATTTTAAGTTTTTTCGCCCCATTTCTTTGTTAATATTAAGACTTTTCGTGCCATTTAGGTGTTGATTTCTTCCTGGCGAGCGATAGCGAGCCTGTAATTCAAGAAGAATTGGCCTTTGGCCGGAAAAAATTTCTATCGAAAAATTTACAAATTTATCTTGAAGGAGGGTCTTGGGGTGTTTTTTTAAGCTTGATGGAGATTTAGAAAGGAAACTAAAAAAAACAATAAAAAGATATATAAATAAGCAAATAAATACGCCCATTAAAATTTAAGAGGAGGTTTTCAGTTCGTTCCCTAGAATTCCGTCAATCTTAAAATTACACCCCCTAGACCCCCTTTCAAGATAAATGTGTACATTTTTCGGTAGAAAAATGTCCCGGCTGAAAGCCGGTTCCTCTTAAATTACAGGCTCGCTATCGCTCGCCAGGATAAAATCGACACCTGAATTGCACGAAAGGTCTTAATATGGGGTGAAAGTTCTTAAAATCGCTAAACTAATGGGCAAACGTTTTATAATATCAAAAGCAATGGGGCTAAACATGAGGGAGAAAGGGGTCAAGAAAAAAATCCCTCAAGTGGAAATCTCCCCTTAACCTAATAATCTAATAATCTTATAATCTATTTTCCTGGCAAGGCAGGTCAGGTACAGTCGGCCACATAAGTGATGTCGCGGCACCAAGTATATTTCGATCAATAATTGGTATCAGCACTATCTAAGCACATAACTCCTCCTATACCGGCGACGTATTTTGTTTGATTTCGGCTACATCTAGACAATTGTATTCAGCTTAGGAAGTACCGGGACGTCTACCAATTAAAAGGCTATACACTATCTGTCTTCGTGGTGCGATGCATAAGGTGTTGATTTTCGGTGTGAGCCTCCTGGGTTCGAATCCACGGACTGCCACATGTGTTTGTAAATTTCATTAATCGATTATATGAGTATAGTTGGTTGTTGGAAGGAACATAATAATTAATCCTTTTAGCTACCATATATCCTTCCTAAGCGTCATCAAATGTTCTAAATGTAGCTGAAATCCAATACAAAATACGTCTCCGGTATAGAAGGGGTTAATTATTATTATTATTATTATTATTATTATTATTATTAATTTATCGTTTCGTGTGTGAGGTATACAAACAGGTTCCTATCTACGCATATCATATTCAACATCTGACATACATTAATACAGCACACAGAGAACAAAACGTAATGACAGCAGAGACAAGACTTATCTGGCCAAATGTACTGTCGCGCTAATAAGTCATGTCACGGCACCGATTATGTTTTGATAAATAATTGGGACCCAGCAATAATTACACGTTTTTTTTTTTTTTAGTGAGATATACTAACATGTTCCTACACTTACCCACCCTATTCAACATCTGACGGACATTAATACAACACACAGAGAGAAAAATGTAGTGACAGCAGAAACACAACTTATTTGGCCAACTGTACGGTCGCGCTAATAAGTCATGTCCCAGCTGTCATTACGTTTGGCTTTCTCTGTGCTGTATTAATGTCTGTCAGATGTTGAATAGGGTGGGTAAGTGTAGGAACATGTTGTATTTTTCACTCAATATGAAGACATTAAGGTGAGGCTGATGGACTGTTGAGGTTAAGGGGAGATGGGTCGTTTTTCTGGTCCCCTTTCTCCCTCGTGCTAAGCCCCATTTGTTTTGAAATTATAAGACGTTCGGCCCATTAGTTTGGCGATTTTAACATCTTTCGCCCCATTTCGTTGTCAATTTTAAGACCTTTCGTGCCATTTAGGTGTCGATTATTTCCTGGCGAGCGATAGCGAGCCTGAAGTTTTAAGAGAAATCGGCCTTCGGCCGGGACATTTTTCTACCGAAAAATTTACAAATTTATCTTGAAGGGGGGTCTAGGGGGTGTTTTTCTAAGCTTGATGGAGGTCTAGCGAAAACATTAAGAAATAAAGGAATAAATTAATTAATAAACCAAAAAAAAACAAAAAAACCCGGTCCGTCTCCCCTTTAAGCTTAGATATTGCCGATACCAATTATTGATCAAAACCTACTTGGTGCCGAGACCTGACTTATTTGGCCGACTGTACCAACCTTCACACAAAAACCACCACACACACACATATCCTTGTCGGTAAATTGTCATAGTCTAGCCTGCTCACCTTCACGACAGGGAAAAAAAAAAAAAATCCGTGTGCGCAGAAAGCAAAACTTATTGACATTTTTAGTTGACTTAAGGGGAGACTTGTCTATTTATTTACTTGTTGTTTGTGTTTTTACTCCATAAGTTTCCTCTATCAATCTTAATACAATACCACCAAGATCCCCCTTCGAGATTAATTTGTTAATTTTCGGTAGACAAATGTCCTGGCCAAAGGCCGATTTCTCCTAAATGACAGGCTTGCTATCACTCGCCACTTAAATAGGGAAAAAGGTCTTAAAATCGCTAAGCTAATGGGGCTAGTGTC